>JAQIWA010000430.1:0-32328 GCA_034693305.1 Eueremaeus valkanovi | reverse complement strand
GAACTGATTCATCGATAGCTCATTAATAGTGGGATTGTCTTAACCTGTGATGAAGTGATGGCTTAAAATAGCCTTTCATTTCATTCAAAGCAAATATACTTTCATCTAATGTTTGGATAACTTTTATAACAGTTCTTCTCATTTGCATTCAAACCATTGCTTCTTATCGTTTGAATACGAATTCAATTCTTAAGTGATTTCATCTATTGATGTGTTTTATGGCACCTATTGTTTCGTCCATTCCTTCCAACACATAATGGAATCAATTTTCAGAACTATTCTTATGATTGCTTTTGCATTCATTTCAATCACTTTTTCCCAAACTATAGGTAAGGATTAAGCAATCGTTTAATCGATTTAATGAATTTTCCTTTAATTTCTTTCTCATTGTTTATTTTGGTTCTTATTGACCCAAATTCACCCCAATATCTATCAATTTTATGCAAAGTCTGATGAATTCAAAATAAAATCATTTATTAATAATTTAAATTCATTTTATAAATATTATATTTTATTTTTTTATACAATTATATAATAATTATTATCAATTAAATTAAAGATCAATTTGAAAAAGATTGTGTATAAAAATTGACCTTGATAATTAAAAATTTATACCAAGAATCTGGATTTGTTCTACTAATAAAAGTCTAATTAAAGTTATAAATAACTCAATAAAGAAAAACAAAACAAGAAAATCATTGCATGAATGGCTAATGTTTTTCATAAAATTAATTATTGAGCAAAAAAATTGTCAGTAAAAAAATCTAAAAGTTGTCTTCATAAGTCTTGAGCCAAATTTCATCCACTTTCATTCCGACCATCATATTAATACACCCCTAGTCCTAATATTAATATGATTACTAATAAGAAATCGATTGAATTAAATAATAATTATTTGCATTAAATTATGGATTAATTTTAAAATTGATTTATATTGTAAATAAGCCAATAATTTCAATGTAGTCATCAAGCTAGAAAGCTGAGAATGCCACAATGAACTTTGTCATATTTATCCTCAAAATTTTTCAATAATTTTTGTGTCGTTTTCTTGTTTAAAGCGTATAATTATGTGCAGGTCTGGCGATTCCAGAGGGCATATATGCGGACCAGAAAAGGGCACAAAAACTTTAATTTTGTCCAAATATTTGCCATTTTATTGGTTTTGAATATAATTTATTGGTTTCGGTTGTTTTGATAAAAATTTTGACGAAAGATAGTTCCTAAGGTACTATTCTTAATTGTGTTAACAAGGCAAATCAAATGCTGCGGGTGCTCTGCTATATTTGATCCAATGATGACATTTTCGTGTTATCATAATTGCTTACAATAATGAATGCCTGATCTCTCATATCTTTGATTTTTTTGGGCTCTTTAACACATTCTTTAGCATAAGTTTAATGAAAGTATTTCTTTTAAAAAAAAATCCAAATTTTTAACTATTTTATAATCACAGCATTGACTGATATGGAGAGTAATAAAACCATTGAATATCTCTTCTCATTATTACTTTACAAAAGGCTTTGATTTGATTAAAAACTTAATGAATTCATCCGACAATAAGTCAAAAGCCCTTTATATATAAAACAATTTTTTATTCACTTTTATTGCTATAATAAATAAATTTTTTTAATTATGTGTTTAACGATCAATAAATCTTTATTTAAATAGATTTCTTCATTAAATCTAATTATGCAAACATCAAATCGAGATTTTGTAGCAACAAATGCTATGATAGTCAGTGATAGTTAGCCCACTCATTGATCTGAGACAATCTCTGGAAGCTTACACTTTGTATTAGTATAGTATATCTCTTCAAATACCTTCAGGCCTTATAACTGTAAATGAATTCAAGTTTTTGCGAACTTTTCAATAAAAAAGTGAATCTCATATCGAAAACTGAATACATTTTTAAAATGATATATGAAATGGAAAAGTTTGGGCATTATGTACATTATATTTGGCCAATATATGGGTCGATGACTCTCTTGAAGGTGAAAATTTGGTACAGACTCTAAGATTGTGATCATTCCTATATAAGTATCATTCAAAAAGTACATTTCTCACAACCATAAGTCCTGGGTTAGGAGTTCCCTTCAAGGGTAAATTTGATGATTTTAATTCTCACGGATAACTTGGTTAACCCTATTCAATATGAACAAAGTTCTCTCCTAATGTCATTATTGACGAGGTATTTTGAATAGTCCCACCCCAACTGAGCATATTTTTTGAACGAAACCTTAAAAATGATAATTTATGTGATTTATTACAAACAGATTCACAACATTTTAATGGGACTGACATCAAGACTGGAAACTATGAAACATTTCAGACAAACGCTTCTATTCCTGAAGTGTCAACAGAAGTCCAGGTAATTAATGGATGTTTTTCTTGAATATAACCTGATATATCAGATGTTTGTTTGAGAGAAAAGAAGAACAAATTGTGAATTTAATTCATCACTTCTTAAAAGATTAAGTGAAACGATAGCCAAACAAAAAGAATGTAAAGTTTTATTAAAAAATATTGCATTTAATTGAAATAAAAAAACAGTTTAGTCTTCTTCTGAAACCATTAGCTGAAAGACATTTCGGACTAATTTTTTCCTTAAATTTTGATTAACTTTTTTTCACATTTCAGTAAAGCATGAATTCTTCTCACTCTTCCTATATTTTCATAACTTTTTCTGTCAATTCTTTAAATAAAATAATTAATTAAAATAAGTTGAGCTCTGGCACGAACAAGACCATCTTGGCTACTAAACCGGTTAACATAATTAAACAGTGTATTATTTATGCTATTATTTGCCGTAAATATTTGTTTTTCATAATTAATATTTGTTTTGTAAATATCGTATTTACTTCTTATTCTTTATAAGTGTTAATAAACTTCATTAACATTAGAATAATAAAAGATTTAATTAAACTTAATTTAAATTCTAATAAGTAAGCACTTTATGAATATAAATGAGCCAGCATACTGTATACAGATGGATCTTCCAACTGATCATTTAAATATTTGAAGATCTGAGCGAAACAAATAAAATTCTAACCAAAACTAATAGAAACAAAATAACTGTTTTCTAATTTTGCAATAAAAATAAAGTAATACTGTTTTTGTGCTAATATTATGCCTTTCTATGCCTTTCTTAAAGGTTCTCAAAATATTTTGTGAGAGTTAGGTCTCGAAACACATCATTAGAGAAACTAAACTATAATAACATTTTAAAAGGTTGAGAGGAGTAACAAATCTAAACCTCCTGGCTTGTATTATGTGTTGCCATTATAAGGTGCAATGTCACAAATAGCCTAAGTATGGTCACCCCAGATAATTAGCAATTAGATCGAGTTTTCATATATATTAAGTTAATTTATTTTACAAATAATGTCAACTCAAGTATATTTATATTTTGGAGCAAAACATGTCTTTGAATATTAAATATTTAGTATTGGATTCTTAGGCTATAGTATTGTATAATCGCTATTAAATTAGTTCTCTGTGCGATAGCGTCGGCGATATGTAAATGAATTTCAGGTAAAGAAAAAAATAAATACTTTCCGAATATGTATCAAAACTTACACTCTTTTCGATTTGGGTTATAGTATTGCAGTGCAGATAGAAATTGATTTCAATTGAATATTCATTTTAATAATATACTGATTAGAGTTCGATAACTGTATTGCGGTTTAAGACTATAGATATTGTGGACTCAGATCTCAATCATACAATATGTCGGGTCATTCACACAATTAGTTTCCGAAACAACGGTTGTTTAAAAATATAAATCTATGGCTTCTATACATACGCTACTAAATATTGATTTCAATCGATAGTCAGATAAAGAATTGTTTTTGAAAACTCCTTTAAGAGATCTAAATAAGACTTAGATTAGATTGTTCTGAGCCAACCACAACAACATAATTTTTGCTTTACACGAGTCGTGATCTTTTTTTACCATATTTTATAAGAAGTATTTAATCGAAATAAACAAAAGAATGTGAAAATCCTTTTATATTATCTCTCATTAAATAATGTGAGGGAAAAAATATAGAAAAATAGTTTAAATTTAGATTTGGGTTATTTTCGAAACCAAATACAAAATCATTGTTTATATCGCTTATAAATTTGAATTTTTTTCAAAAATATCGTATAGATTAGCAAAGATGTATGAAATATTGAACAGGTACAGCTTTAATTGATCAGTTGAACTTAATTAGAAACATCCCTGAGCACTACTATAATGAATATTATTATAAAAATTTATTTTTATGTGAATTATGTAATCCTATACTACTGTAACGTAAGTAGAGATTTAGTAATAGTTTTGATTAACCCATTTGTTAATAGTTTGAGTGAATTAAGAGAACTATTGAGAAAAGAAATATTTTTAGTACAGCTAATGGAAAGTGAATCTGAATTTAATTATCTAATCCTTGATATAAGTTATAATCACCGGTAGATTCATTACAAATTATGTAATCATTGAAATATATGAAAATATTTCTATTATTCAAACAGAAATATTATCACAAAAACCGATTTTATACTAAAAATAATCAATTAATAACATAAAGACAATAATTATTTGATGCCATCGAATAAAGGGTTGGTTTGGAATACTTTGAGAAAGTTCTGAGACCTTGGCTGATGAGTCAAGGATGAGCACTGAATCTATGCACGATTATTCAACAAAACATCTTTTCAAATAAAATACATAAATCTTTTGTCGGTTTTTACAATAATATACTCACAATAGAGTCACTGAAAGTGAAAAACTCAATCAAATTCAAGGCTTTCTATTAATAAAATAAGATTTAGTTTATAATTGTTTGAATGATATCATTACTGAAGTAAAGAAAAAGTTTTAAATATTGGCAAACATTATATGTTTTTAAATGAGAGAGAATTGAATTCCATTGCGAAGATTCACGAATACCTGAACAGAATTTATTAATACTGTAATTGAATAAATATTTAACATGGATGAGTTTCCTTGTCTCTGATATTAATGCTAAATGAATTAATCAAAGTGTCAAGAACTAATTTATATATTAATTATACAGTTTAGATTTAATTATTCCTCATTAGAATTATGTTTAAGAACTAATTGAATTGAATAGAATTGAACCAAATTATGGCCATCAGTACAAATAGGTTTAACCCCACTCTGCATCTCTGATTGATATTATTGAATGCTTTGAATTATAAGTGGGGTTAGATTTTCTGTTTGAAAGCTTATTCTATCGTATAATAACATTCAGTAAATACTTTACTATTGAATGAATGGTCAGTTACTTTAGACAACTCTTTAGTTTAATTGTTAGACAATTATGTTTTACGTTTGAATGAATGCAATGATTATACAAACAAAAAATAAGACAAATTAAAACCACTTTTATCGCACTTTAACTACAATCAGATTCTTATCATGTATTTCATTATATTTGCTGACAATCACTGATAAGAAATAAAAATTATATAACAATTAAAATTCAATCAAACGTTTAATACAAAAATTGGATTTAAATATTGTAATGAAACTCAAAGGAAAAGAATTATATTATAATAAATTATTAATCGATTCATTCCAGGTAATCGTGAGCTACATATGGACCACAAGAATAGTGTGGTTTTAATCTTAATCTAAATCTTAGGGAAAGGCTTATTACGAAAGAGATTATATCACTTAAAATCTAATTTCAAACATAAAAAAGCAAATAATTATTTGTTTTAATAGTAATATTCCGGTTAAAGAAAGTTATATTTGAGCATATTTGAGCATGATTATAAATATTTGAGAGCAAACAATTATGAAATATCATAACTGTTCAGTCAAATGATTTATATGACTACATATTTTTGATTTATAATCCATTTTTCGCTTTTAAATTGTGAAATAAAATATAAGATTTTTTATGTGTTTAGAAGGCGTTCAAACATTTTATGAATGGTTTCGAGTTTAATGAACGCTCTCTTATCTGAAAAGCGTTGCAAAATAGGATTGATTTACATCTTTGAGATTTCTTTTCGGATGAATTATTTTCCTAAACACATAATAAAGAATTGTATTTTTCTTTTGCTTTTGTAATATATTTTGCTTATATTTAACACTTACTTGTGTTAAGCAATATATACTGACTGTCAAAATAAAGCCATAAAAGACTAAAAAAGTGATAAAAAAAATAGGAATTTCAGGATTTTTTGTATGGTTTTAATTCATTAAATTTAGATTTTATCGTAGATTTGATCAATTTATTTGATAAGAATATAAACGCAACAAAAAGTTTTCTCATAATAAACGAATTCATTATTTTTTATACAAAAAAAATTCAATGTATTTCAGGACAAAACTGATGAGAGCTTAAAGAAAACTATTAATTCAAATAACAAAAAGGCTTTTATGGCCGAAGAGAAAGGTATAAAACTGTTTCGATGGACAAAGGAAAGAGACTTCCGATTCTCTATACGTCGACCAAAACTCAGTAAAGTTAATGAAACCGAAAAAGTGGTTCAGAAAAGCCGTATTGGATACGCCTCTGCTCTGCAGACCAGACAAACGGATTTCAATCATACGCTAATCGATAGACCCTTTCGTAAAGTTAGGAAAGTTAAGAGAAAACGACTGTTCGCTTACAATCAGGTCAGACATCGATAGAGTTTTGCTAATATTCTTGGATTGACTCAACTTTTGTCCATTGGTTTGCAGACAAACTTCGATGCCTTGGAATTGCAGTCTTCAGATCAGTTGCCTTCGATTGCAATCTTTATTCCGAAACGGATTTCATCGAAGAGAAGACTATCGGCACAAATGATACCATTAGTTGTCTCGGAATCAATGGAGTCTAAAGTGACGAACAATACTCGCAAACGAATCCCAAAACTATTGCTTCCGAAGCACTTGAGGCCTGCGATGTACAGTCTGGACGGATTCGTTCCGCGCCCGTCCATCAATCGGATCACTTCGACCGAAGCGCCGGTCACTGAGAAACCGGTCAAATATGTGTCGCGAAGACAGAAGAAATTGAAACAAACGAATCAATTGAGACGAGTATTGAAATCAATAGAAATTCAGTTATTTGTCAAAACAATTCATTCAATAATTTATGTATTCTTTCATTAAATTAACCGAAAGTTTGGCGCAAATCGTAATCGCTTTGAAGAGCCGACCGATAAGAAGGACGACATCGATGTCAGTGATAGCAGACGTAGGAATGTAGTGACCAAATCACGAAAGACTGTCCAATCACTGACTCCGTCCGATTCGGCACAGAAGCCAACCGTCAATAAGATATCTAAAGACAAACGCAAAGGACTTCCCGGAAAAGATTACCCGACTTTGCATTCAATCCCGAAGACTGGCTTTGAGTGCAAAGACCTGAATAATGGCGTCTACGCCGACGTTGAGTCCGGATGTCAGGTCTGAATGCATTCATTCAATTCATATATCATTTGCTTTAAAGACAATTATTTTTAATCAAAGAAATTGTTTTCAAAAATTCTCAAATTTTATTCAACGAATGAAATGATTTACACAATGATTACTACAATTAAATTGATGCTAACTATTGGGGGGTTTCAGGAAAATAACGAGAATTTTAAGCAATGGTTTTGTTCAATAGCTATAAAATTTGTTGGTATTTGTCGACAAATCATTGCAAACGCTATTCAATCAATACATTCGTTATTTCCCTGAAACCCAAATACAATTAAATACAAATCAATTTTAATTTAGTACTTATTTTCGGCCAACAAATCGTTGTCCAAATACTTGAGTCCTTCGCTATTAAGCACTTTCTTCGCCTCTTCTTTGCTCTTAAAGACCACAAAAATAGAGCCCTTTTTCGGCACAAAATATGATCAATGAATACAACAATTAATTACTAATGAATCACACATTGAGTTAGACATACCTTAAAGTCCTTAGACTTGAGATATCTTCTCATATCAATGCTCTCAACCGAACCCAATCGGCCACAGAAGGCCATAATCTCATCCAATTGGGTGTCCAATGGAAAGCCTTTCAAGTGAACTGTCCGTTCCTTCAGCTCTTGCAGGAACTGATAGTCGAAGTCAGGCAGAGGTCGGTCCGGACTGCGTCTGACTTTGGTCTGACAGTCGCTGATCACTAATAGCTTTGATTGACTTCGCAAAGCATTGATCACAACATTCTTGTCGTCACTCAAAGCCCTCAACCGATTGAATGTCAGTATTGTCTCCAATGGAACCCCTTTTCACACATTTGGACAACAATTGGAAATCCAATCAATAAATGAATAATGAATTGAAATAATCAATGAATGACTGAGTGCTCACATCCGTTGTCTTTAGTCAAGAGCTCTTTCATGAACTGATCCCGATTCAAATTGAGGTCCGAGAAGTAGTACTGACAGTACAAATGGTTTTCAATCATTATATTTGTCTTTGAATCCCAACTAATGAGTCAAACAATGCATTTATACCTCCATTTGCGCAACGATTTTGGCCTCCAATTCGTTGTCTACTCTTTTCATGTCTTCTTTGACATCAGATTCAATGTCTTCTCCTTTTGATGCCATTTCTTGCGATTGAATACAATTGTAATTCAATTCAATACTAATTATTTATAATTTAAGTGAATTTGAAACTAAACTAAATGTTTGACAAAAAATTGAAAAATCAGACGAAAACTGATTGATTGAAAGCATATGTCTTTTGAAGCAATGTTTCAATCGATTTATGTTTTGTCCAATAAATAACGGTTTCATAACTTATAATAACTTATTAATAATTATTAATAATTAAGTTACAGTCTTATACAGTATAATAGACCAGACATTGGGACAGATACTATCATTCAGTTCTGTTTAAGACTTGAGTCCGGACTCCGGATCTATTCATAGATTGCTTGCTTTGACGCAAACCTATAGAAAGTACACATTTGTTAGTCTATAATAACTTACAGTTCTTTTTAAATCAGACATTAAATGCATTTTCAAAGTTAGTGTATATTTAAGACACAATCTCTTCAATCAACAAGTCTTCTGACTCTTCTTTAATATATTTAATGATTTAATTGCCAGTAATTAACCTAAAATTTCTCAATTTTCACCCCAGGTTTGGCACATCTGCTCTAATCAGTGAGTTTTATAACTATTTCATTGAATTTCTTATAATCCAAACCACTTTTAATTGTCTGAAACCATAGACACAAACATTCGTTCTTATGTCCGAACGGAACCATATTTAACGAGAAGAATGGTATATGTGATTGGTGGTAAGTGTGCCTAAGTGTGCCTGCTTCTTTTTCCTGTAGCAAATCATTTAATTCTTATCGATTTGTTAAATATTTTTCATTCAATTCTGATCTCATTGTCATCTGATCTCATCAGTCATTCAATTCATTCTTCTTTTATACTCTTATGAAACGCCTATTCATTAAAATATGTTTTTCTTCTTTCGGACTCAAAAATAATAATTAGAAAATAAAAATCGAAAACAAACTAAAAATATATATAATTATAATTTGCAACTAATTATTAATTAGTAATTAACTGTCTCAATGCTCAGGTACAACTACGACTGTCCCAAACTACTGAAGCTGACGGATAAAGAGGATTCAGATATGGAATCGATTAAAGAGAAACTGAACTCAAAGCGAACTAAAACCAAAAGATCGCATAGATTTGCATAAAATTAAGTTATATTTGATGTAAAAAATAATTTAATTTAAAAAAAATATGTTTTTCAATGACAAAAAAAAACAAATGTTTAATAAGAAAATAGAATTAAACAAATATATAGAATAAGACCAGAAATCAAAGTCCACGCAAACCACCAATAATTTAGTTAATAATCGTAATTATTATCTATTCTTATATTGAAATTTCCATTATTTTTATTGTTATATGAAATTCGTTATACATTTTTGTTGTTATTGAATATAAGATTATTTCCTCATTTAATCATTGAATTACTTTTTTGTCTCATATTTTCTTTCTCTACATTTTTAAAGATTGTTATCTTTTATATCAAATCATTTCATATTTTTGTACATTTTTTATGAGATCTGTTTTGAAGGTTGTTATACTGTATTCAGTACTTAAAACATATTTCTAATTATATTTCCTATGAATTGATTACAAATTCAGTAATAGGATTAAGAATGTGAGAGAGAAATGACAAAAATATAGATAAAGGTTAGTTTTGACAAATAACCCAACTCCTAATTTAGTTCTATTCGAGTTATGCAAAAATTCCGTTAAAATATTACAGATCTTAACGATAAAAGTGTAGCAAAAAAATGCCATTTTAGTCCTTTTGCCGTTTAATATCATTTTACAAATTTGGTCTTCAGCTCATAAAAGCATATAAGATTAGCAGTCTCATTTTTGTCTGCACTCATTTGAATTTAAATGCTTTATTTCACTATTATTACAGTAATAAAAAGCACAGTGCGATTGTGGTCAGGCTATTACAGACACACAGTTATTAAATTTCATCCCAAACTTATGGTAGGAATAAGTATTCAAAACAGACACTAATGATCGCACATAATGTTTATGATTATGTTTTTGCATATTTTCACGAAACATATTCTCATAATATTCTGTTATTTAATGCAATACATCAGCGAAAGAGATGATAATATGACAGAAAAACTAACCCTATTCAATTACTTAGGATTCATCTTTCAAGAATAAATTTTAAAAACGTCTCAGACTATTATAGAAAATTAATTATTATTCAAATTATACTTAAAAATATTCATTTAAGCATTTTTTCTGTTTTATAGTATTTTTGTTCAAATCAATAGGTTTTCAGGTTTTTCGCAAATAATACAAAAATTTGAGTATATTTTTACACATAATTTGTCTGAAGTTTCAATGTTTTGTATATAAAAAATATGATTTAAATGTAAAACTATTTTTCAATTTAAGGCCAAAAATACGTTTTTATCTATAATTAAAAATATTCTTTATTTTTGCTGAACTTAAACCATATTCTTGTTTATTATATTTTGATTTATTCCTTAACATTTATTTTTATTAATTACCATGTTTAAATTCTTTATCGCTGACAGAATTAATTAAATCATTTTTGTTAATAAATCCAAAAATATTAAAATTTTTGGCAAAACTTTTGGGGATTTTATTAATAGAAGATTCGGATTGTATTACAGAATACTTACGCAAAGATAGATTGAATGCATAAATAAATCATAAAAATAAAAAGTTTTTGAGCCTTAAGGGAGAAAATTGTTGGTTAATTAAAATGACATAAAAATTGATACCGAGCTAAATATCAGTACTTGTTTAGTCAAATATCAAGTTATCAAGTTCAAGAATTTCGCTCTATTTTCATAAAACTGATAAATAACCAAAATTTTTCAGCTTTTATGCAAATGATTAATATTTTCAGATTTTCTTTTTGAAATATATTTGCAAAAAAAATTAATTAAATTTTTGGGAAATGATTTCATACTTTCCTTAAAAAATTAATACAATTTATATCTATTTATATATTGTATTGTCATTTGTATTGAATTAATTTTGATTCGAAACGATCTGATTGTATGAGAAGAAGAAGACAAACAAAAGTATAAACTATTGTATTGTATGAATGCAAAGGTCTATAACTTTTCTGTTTTCACACATTTTTTATTCAATATTTGATGTTTGAGTTCACTAACATTATTGACTTAAAAAGTGGACTCGAATAAGTCAAATCAATTTCTCTAATAATAAAATATGTCGACTGAAAAACTTAATTCAATTTTAAAAATAATAATTTAATAGAAATTAATGAAGTTTTGGAAAAATCGATTCAGAATTTCTAAACACATTTTGTTAAAGCCCTCAAAAATATTGATATCCATATTTACAAATGTCAGGCTAATATTTTCAGTGATCAATTATTTATAGTAGGAACTGGTCAAATAAACACTTTCCAAAATTTAATATTACCTTGTTAATTATTATTAGCAACACAATTTTAAATGAAATTTAAATTATCTTTAAATTTATTCTGGATTTATAATTATATCTTCACTAATCAGATGCGAAATGACGGCTGACTTACTTCAACTACACCGTACAGTATAACCAAGAATAATTTTGATGCTTTAATATGAAGTTTGAGTAATTTTGAAGTTTGAATAAGTATAGAATTATCGGGAAATTTTCCCTCACAGCAAATAAATAGTTGAAATTGCTCTGGGTTACATTGATGACCCGCATCTCTGACCCAGTACTAATATAAATGATGGCGAATACAAATAATAATATTCGTATTTTTGATTAAGGAATTAAAAAATAGACATATTTTTGATATCAATTGTTTAGATATATATTTAGATTAAAAATCACTCGAATTGATCGAAAAATTAATTTCCTATTAATTCTTAAAAATAGTTTTTAATTATTTCTATAAAGGAATTAAAAAATTTAATTGCATCCTGGGAACATTGATAGCAACTTTCACCATCCTTTCTATTTTTCCCATAAGTTCTTTGAACCAATTTTCGTCTATAAAATCGATTTAATAATAAATATAATAAAATTCTTTTAATAAAAAAAATTTTCAAATTCAATATCTAATACATTAAACACAAAAACCAAATAAATTGTTTGTAAAATAGTTTTGAGTTCAATAAACAACAAAATTAAAAGGTTATCAAAATATAACAATAAAAGTAATCATAAAAATGAGCGAAAAAAAAAGTAAGAATAGATATAAATATGAAAAACATATTGATATGAAAAGCTATTTATTTGCAGACAGCTATTAAAATTAATAATAACCTAGAAGAAAAGTGAAGATATATAGCCTTTTAGGGCATAAACTCATTTTCCCAAAACAGTGAATCTTTTTTAAGGTTTCGTTAAATATAGAAAAATATATTTAAAAAAGAGAGAGATTAGAAAAAAAAAGTTAATCTGAACTTGAATTCTGACAGAAAAACAATCAAAACATACAAATATTTGAACTGATTTTTCAATAAACACAAAAAAATGCTAAATAATAACAACTCATTTTGTAAAATAAATCTATTTTTTATAACAATAAGTAATTATAATAATATAAATGAAGTTTAAAATAAGAATATAAGACAATGGAGTGAAAGAAAAATATTCCAGTTTTTGAATAAGATTTTTAAATAGCATTCTCTAAAAAAATTGCCGAAACGTTAAACAACATAATACACACATAGAGTAGTTGTGACTATACTCTAGTATCCTATGCCTGGATGAGCACCACTGCACCACTGCTTCTTTCCGTATGTTATACACTATAATAGATATACAACTTCTTGATTCAGAACAATTTTAACCCAGATAATTTTTTTTCTTCTTCTCTTAAAGGTCCGATTGCACAGTCATTCAGGCGTTGGTTTCTATTCTATTCTGTGAATCTGTTGTCTAAAACAGATTTTCTTAACTCAGAGTAAGTTTTTTGAGTTAAATATATATAAATAACAACATTGTGTGCAAAAACAGTGCAGTTTTTAATTCACTGCTAGTGTGACAGTGAATTTATGGACACTTTTTACACTTTTATATTTGTGTTCCACATCTTTAGTATTGAGATGAGCCTATTGTCTCATAAGTCGACTTTGGTTTAGCTTTCTTTCTCGATATCTTCTGCCATAACTTGTAAATCACTTTTGATTCTCAGCTCAACTTTTATTGTTGTCTTCGGATTTGGATTTTCATTATTAATCTGAAATACTTTTGATGTGCTTTTGAATGTTTGCATATATTGTTCAGTATTTATAATAAAGACTTTGTTATAATGGATGTTCACTTTATTACTTTATTTATAGGTAAGTAATGTATTTATTGAGTCTTTCAATTAATTTAATGTAGTTATCATTTTTAGTGATCATTATTTGATAGTTAATTGATTGAATGGATCTCTTATTAGACTAATGCCATAAACATGTTTCTGACATTCAATTCTCATTTGATTGAATCGATTATAAAACTAAATATTCTTTAATGGCTTTTATTTTGCAATACCCCGGCTATCATACAGTTTAAAAATAGCTGTTTATGTCATAACGTTTAGATAGTAATCAATATTTTTGTTTTCCATTAAAAATTAATTATTTTCTAAATTATATTCTTTGAAAAAAAATTATTAATATTTTTCGCATTTGAATTCTGGCAATGATTTTGATCGAAACATATCTTTTGGAAACTAACCAGAGATAAAATTATTATTAAATATTATAACTAAAAATTTAATTAACCCTTGCATATTGATCAGTATGTATAGCCCTTGTGCTATATTATAATTTCAGAGAATATTAATTAAAATTATTAATTACTTTTGAGTTAAATCACATTTTTTAAACCAAAAAAAATTAATAATATTTTGGACTTTTTTTACAAATAATTAATTTGAAACTTTCACACATTGAAGGCTATACTACACTGTTATCTTTGGCCAAAGCTAATTATCCATATCAGGTAAACATTTATCATTATTTCTGATTTCAGTTCAGATGACCTCAAAGACTATATAATATAAAAATAAATTTACTCTAATTTTCTGTCTCAACACAACTCTTATGATTGTAATCAAAGACAAGACCAATACTTTTTGATCCATACGCCTCCTTCTTTGGTTCGTCTGAATTGAATCCATTCGAGAGCAATGATATCCGAATGGCTGTTCCGAAAGCCCATTACCAGAGAAGACCATTAGATAGGCATCCGATGAAGCACTTCAATAGGCCATCCAATAGTGTTTATAGGGATTACGACCCGGAGCCCTCCAAATGGAAAAAGATTCCCGAATATGCTTATCCTAATGGCCTGTTAGCCAAAGATCAGTCCCACAGCCAGCATAAGAGAACACACATTAATTCGCATAACAATTACGATAAAGAGCTAATCAGACCGAAACCCGGGACAGCTATGGTTTGGCAAAAGCTATTCACACATAAGTCTAAAGCTTTTAATCCAAAACAAGTCCTCAATTATAAAAACATGAATTATAAAAACAGTGACACTTTTCGCGAAGCCGTTACTCGAAAGCCAGTGTCAAAAGAGAACCACTTATTAGGCGGAGACCGAAATCACAAACAAAGAATCGGTGATTCGCGAGACAATCCGTCAACTTTTGACATTGAATTGGATGGCAATGAAGAGGAGGAAGAGTTCAATGATTATAGACCACCGAACAGAATGCCAAACAAAGTGCAATACGCGTCGCCACCCAATGACTACAAGTCACATAAGACCCCGAATTATCACTTTCATGAGAGGTCTTATGACTCAGAATCTACTAAAAGGCCGGCACTCTATCAAATTGATCCGCCGAAGAGTTTAAGTAGAGACAGATCGCCAATAAATGGACCGGGATTTGTGCAAAAAATACCTGTACCACATAGGACTTTGATGGAAATCGCAGACATATCCGGTCCGCCCAAACAGAAGGAATACAGAAGACATCCGTTCAATGGCTTTCATCAACACTCGAGACCTAAACCCGAAACTGAAATAATAGTGAACGCAATGAATGATGATATGAGTAGTGCCAGAAAAGTGGGCGCATCCATGTCTGTCCAAGTGGACGATAGGAAGATTGCGCCCAAGGGTAAAATATTTGATGAACCCATCACTCAGAAGAGAAGAGACGACTCATATACACAAAAACCAATGAATCCATTGAACAGAAATCCAATAAATTCCCGACAATTTGATACATATTCTAGTAATCAGTCGCCGAATAGTCATCAAAACAATGAGGACTCAGAACTGAGATCCGAAGATTACGAGGACAGTGAGGATGACATCAAAGCCCAGATTGAAGAACAGGATAAAAGTGATAATTTTGAACAAAACAATGGAAATAACGCTCAAAAGACTCCTATTGTAGACGACCCCACAGGCGATGATTCGGGTGAATACAAAGAAGTACACGAGCCCTGGTCTTCGGGAGGCATTCCTGGTCTCCCCGGAAAAGATTATCCCCTTTTGTCTAATGAGCCGCAAAGATCACAGTTCTCCTGTCAGGGCAGGCCCTATGGATTCTATGCTAATGTGGGCGAAAAGTGTCAGGTATTGAGAGAATATATCCATTCCTTGCAATGGCTTAATGTCTGACAAATGTCTGAAATTATTTAAATGTTTTCAGTCTTATCATCAGTGCTCCCCTCAAGGAGAACAACGAAACGTCTGTCCCAATGGCACACTATTCAGTCAGGGTATGTCAGATTTAAAAAAAAATAATCAATTAAGAGTAAATGCTTAACTTAGTAACTTAGTATGCTACCAGTGCTACCAGTGCTACTAAGGCAAATGCCATTAATCTTATGGTCAAGTGTTGCTGTAATGAACTGTTTGGTTATGTGTTGCCAACATTGGACCAAAAAATTAATAGAGTTTGTCTGCAGTGGCACTCATTTGCAATATAGTGGACACATATTAATTATCTAATTATATATTTAACCAAAACTACTCTCTCATCACTAACTCATATAATCCTTACAGTGAGGAAAACGACACTAGGATTTAGTGAAATGTTAGAGTAACTTGCTCAACTTTTTCATATCCACTTGTTTAAACATAACACCATTTAGTTCAGTATAAGAAGCCAAGAGCATTTCAATATTGCCTAAAATAACCGGGATAGTTTATATGACTATTCTATGAGGAGATAATTTACTCTATTTTTTATTAATAATTTGTGGAATACTTTAGAAATCCATTAATTTTGTTGAAATCTTTCCATTAGTTTCGGTCATATTTTCAAAGTAAACTTATTGTTAGATTCAATCATTTTTTTGATCATTATTTCCCACTTAATATCCAGGCCTTAAATACCAGTATTTTATGACACCCGTACTTATGATTTATTATACTTTATTTTCAAAATCTAATTGAAAACGAAAAAATGAATTCTTATCAATCATTTAAAATAATATTTATTTTTGTTGACTGAATAATTAAAAAGACATTCCAATAGAGTTACCTTAAACTGGTTCTGAACCAAATAAAAACATTTCACAAAATATATGTTTACTATCTGTGTTCATAAAACAGATATTAAATGTAAATTTTAAATTAGTTTCGGTTTTTTTCTATAACAAACAAATGTTAAATCAATAATAATTGTCTGAAGTTTTGAGTTTAGATAAGCAATAAATTTAAAGTTTAAATATGTTTTACATATTGTTATCAATATATAAATAGCTGGCAATGAATTTGGAGCACATTTTACTCATTCAAATCACTTATTAAAATAAACTCAAACTTAAAAAAAACTTAAAATATTTGTAAAATCAACGGAACAGTTAGTAAAGTATTTATAAACCCATTAAGGCTTCAGTTTTTTGCGACTTTTCTTCTAATTACTCACTTTTCACGGTTTCTTAAATTTTTTTTAACTCATACTCAGAAAAGATAATCTCAATTCAGGTCTTAATTCTATGTTCAATCGAAATCAAAATATTAAGACTTAATTGGTATACATTTGGATCAAATACTTAACTCAAGTGTTAAGGACTTTCATATGATATTTGATTACATTTTTTTCAATATATTTTTATCTTTTTATTTATTTTTAATAATTCAATAAAAAACTTGAATTAATGATTAATTCCGGAATAATTATTCTGTTTGTCTACTTCTACAAAGCATAACCCGGTAATTAAGGAAAGGGTGTTTTAAGGAACTTAGGGAACAATAGAAATTTATTTAAATCTTATAATTAAAACATTAAATTGTTTGACAATTATTAAGTCGAGTAATTATTTCTCTAAATTTGGTTAAAGTGGTTGCGAATGCAAATTAAACTTAAATAATAAATATGTGCGGTTTGTATAGCCCCAGGTCTTTAATCTTGTGTATGTGTCAACACTGTCCGGACATTCGCTAAAATTGACATTCGGGCGAAACGATTGAATAACCGTCAATAAAATGAATGATTCAAAAAAATTATGTCAAATAAGACCAAAAGCTGAGTAATAAATGAATATATGTTAACGAAATGGTCTAATTTTGGTGTGAAAAATAAGCATCTACATCTAAAGCTACTGTAGATACAACCCAAAAATTAGTCATTTTAGTCACACTTCAAACCCCGGAGTCCTCTGAGTTTACAAATCCTTTATCAGATTCTAATCCAAAAATTAAACTTAAAAAATGTTTTTGAAATACTTTGAAAATTAGATTTTTATAAACTTATTACTGAATTAATTTTAATCTGCGTTTAAATTAGTCTAAAAACAGTCTTAATTCTGATGTTTGATAAGCTCTTACTTTACATATCAAAGCAGTTAATTGATTGTAAATTTAATGTTATTTTTAATTAATGTTTAATTACTAATTCGCACAATAAATCTCTTCATAAGTATATTAATTAAATAACTATTAATATATAAGAAGATTAGATAAATGAATAACATTTTGATAAATAGGCTTAAGATGTGAATTATCAAAAAATAAAAAAAAACATAACATGACACGAAAAAAACTAGATTGTTCAATTGTTTGATAATTAAGATTAAATTAATATTAATATTGCAGAGGCCCTGGTATGCGAGTGGTGGTATAATGTGGACTGTGATGTGAGCGAGAAGCTTTACCATAAGAACGAGCAGTTATACGAGGATAATGTTAGGCCAAAACAACCGACCGATACTAATAAAGAGGAAAACGATAGCAATGCTGAGACGGATAATGAGAACGAAAAGCCTGAATACAAGCCTAAGCCCGAGTATAAGCCCTGGAATCCCATTAATAGTAATCATCATAAGTCTATATACCACACGGCCGGCCTGCACAAGCCCAATCATCCCAGGGTGCACAATCATCATCACCACCATAACCATAATCACCGTCCATTAGATAACTTTAGAGTCGGTTCTGACCGCAAAGAACAGTATTCGTTAAGACCTAACGTACAGTTCGCAGAACCAGACGATATCGATGTCGACCTCACGAACGAAGAGTCAAAAAATAAGTTTATGAAAGAAGACTCGACTCAGCAATTAGTGTCATATGTAAATCCATTAACTCAGTCGAAAGATAGAGTATTTTTCCAGTAATCAAAATAAGATTCAAATAAAAAAAAATAATTTAAATTATAATTAAGTTCACACACGATGTCAATAAAGAAGCACTGAATCTGTTTTTGGGTTTATATTTAAAATTAGATTCAATACAAGAAAACAGATCACAAATAAGTTTTTATATTGAATGAGAGCTAATATTAGTTATCGCCTATTGTTTAATAGTCTATTCAGAAAACTGTTTCATTGGGTTAACAAAGAAAATCATTCAGAAGTGTAAGACTTCTCATGTATTTAATCGCATGAAATATATAACAATTATCAGCTTTTTATAGAAATGTAAATAAAAAAATCCAAAAATATTTCAAATTATATATAGATTTTAATTGAGACCATAAATGAATTGTAAATTATTTAATATGAACTCAAGATTTTCTTATGTTTTATTGTATTTCAATGCGATTTTTATTATGTATTTTTAAATCAGATTTTAATCAGAAATAAAAATAATTTATTTTTCTTTTACACAAATCGATACAAAAATTATGCGAAAAATGAATCAAATAATATATAAGAGAATATAAATTAAAAGTTTATAATAGTATTGAATATATACACGAATGACAGATATGTTATCCTTTATGTCCTTTGCCATAATGTGTACGGAACCCATGTTTAGGATGAGCCTCGTAGTGGACCGTCTGTAATGAAATTAGCATAAGATTTCAATGTAAATACTATTGAACTGATATATCACTTATATATTCGGTTTAATGGACTATAAATTATATATTTCAGAGTTTATTCGTTTTTAAAAGCAAATAAAAAATACATTTTATTTCACTTACTCTAAAAGTAAATTAAATATTTGATCGAAAAAAATATTCATATTTTGCTCAAACTATTCGCAAAAAACAAAATTAAAATCAAATTAAACTGAACTGATATACAAAGTATATTTCACATGGAATAAATTTGAATAATCAACTGATTTTAGTGATAGCTATCCTAATAATGCGGTTTAATTTACTTTTTTAAGCAAAAACTAATTATAATTAATATTTTATATGTTTTCTGATTAGTTTCCTATCAAGTGTTGAATGCATTCAAACTTCACTTCGAGAGCACTATATTTATCATTAATTTTGTCCAAAACTTAATGTATTTGAATAATAAATATGTGACTGATAAGACTCACATGCATTTTGCCGTGCGGGTCACGAAATGAGTACGACCCGGTCACATGTCCCGGTCCATGACTGCGATGGGAAAGTAATTTTTGAAATTATTAGTATTTTTAATGAATTTTTATATTTAAATATGAATTACAGTTAAATAATATGTATTATGAGTTCAATAAATACCTCACTTCGTGTCGAGTCTGAGGGTTATAATGATCTCCAGTATTATAACCGAATTTGTAACTCTTTGGATGACCCAAACCCTATATTTTATTATTAATTGTCAAAAATGTAGGTAAGTATTATAGTTAGATCCAGATTCTTTTTAGGTAAAGACCTGTTCGTGATATTGTTCACGCATTCCATGTCCGCCACAATAAACCGTTTGCAATGTGTTTAACAAATATAGGCTTAAAAACGACAAAATTAGCTAAAGAACAAATGAGAAAAACAAATAAAAAATAACTTTCTCATATGAAAACAATAAAATTAATCTGAATACTAATTCACTCACATATTTCATATTTAAATATTTGTGTAAAACAGTATAAAAACTATAAAATTTATTTAGGAAACAATTCTCACAGTTTATTATATAACAAAATCAAAATCATTTTAGTCAAGAGTCAGAATATGTGAACTATTGTAATCAAGAACCTAATAGGACTGACGTTTACTAAGACTGTGAAAAGTAATCCGTTTTACTTAAGACTTAAAAGTATAAACAGTTTATTCTATACAATAATTATTTAATGAGAGTCTCACAAAAAAAGTTATTTTTTTAGAAAAAAAACTCATAAAAATCAGAATTGAATTAACAAATGCGGACATTGGGTATCAATTGAATTGGCAGTGCGTTCCGTACCAACAAATTTATTATATTTAATGTCAGAAAAGAGGTCATCAAAAGACATAGAAAACCGATTGCAAAGCCATAGACTGTGACTAACTTTCTAACACTGTATTGAATGAAAGGAGAAGAACAAAGTGTTGAACAGAAATAATTGTTCAGATACTCAATACTATAATTATATTCTTATAAAAGATTATTTCTAATTAGTTTTCATATTATATAATATAATCTTTTTTTTCGTTTGATTATAGTTGAGTGTAATATTGATATTTGATTTTACTTTTTCTATAAATATTCCAATAATTCTATAAATATTTTCATTTTGTTTAAGAAAAATGAAATTCAAGTTTGCTTTCAATCATTAAAGATATGACTTTAAGGGTATTTCTAAAAAATATTAACTTATAATAGAGTAAAATAACCTTTCTCCAATCTTATGGTCTATATATTGATTTGATGATATACAGGTTGGCAGTGATTATCACTTGCACTCTAAACCTATCAAACATTATATAACTTGAAATATATAGAAATGGAGCGTAAAATACATTGCATTTCAATAGAAGAGAAAGAACTTTACAATAATGACAGCGTATAAAAATAAAGAGTACCTAGGCTCTTTGAGCTGAGATCAGCAAGCTAACTGACTTCTGCATTTCAAAACTTTCACTTAAGATGTTAAGGGATAATCTTTTGGTACAATTGGGCGTAATTTTTCAATTAAATTCGGCTGAATTGCTATTAAAAATAATATGAAATGTCATTTCTGATGAGTTGTTTCTAAATTAATTACTGAAAAATCAGATCAAAAGCCTGGGTGTAATCATAAGTTCTGATGAATAGATTGCTTGAAAATAAAGACATTTATATTTAAGCGTAAATTGAATTTTGTCTTGACTTTCGATAGGCTTTTGAAGTTTCAAATTATGCCTATTATATAATGTTAGGTCGATTAGCGATAATATAGCGTATATTTGCGATTAACTGCTGTTAAAGTGTTTCTCAATTTTGGGATTCAATCATACGTTTAGTCCCAATAAAAAAGCCTTCAATTGATTTATCAGTAGTTTTAATGATAACCATTGATAACCTAATTAAATTTATTAATATAATTACTTTCAATCAAATCAATTCATTATCGTATCCAATATGTACTCTAATAGATGGCACTGGTATTCAATCAATACCAGACAACTATTTTAGCCTAATTTCCAGTTTTGTGCTAACAATCCCTATGACAACGGCCGGGATTGTATTCATAGTCACTGTTAGCAACCGAACCGTCCAATGAGAGAGCAGTTATAGGTTTTTAAAATTTAAAAGTTTTTATTTAAATTACAACAACTCTAACGAAGCCTAACCTCAGCTCAAATCTATTGAATCAATGAATCAATTAATTAAATTAATTATTAAATTGTGATTAAATATAATTAAGTTTTATATTAATTAAATACTAATAATAAAAGTAGTGAACAATCAGTGATAACAATGAGTGTAAGCATTCCTCAGCTCTTCTGTACGATTGTTATCGAAAAGTACTTGAATTCAAACCACTGTCTGTCCAATCGGTTTGTCATCAATGAAGCGGTTCTGACGTTAGGCCGCAATCAGTTCAGAGATGTTGTCATCAAAATAGATGACCGAAAGAGTGGTAAACAAGTGAATCAATTCGTGTTGAGTCCGAACAGACATAACTACAAACTGAACACAAAGTTCGCATTTGAGGGCAAATCCAGTATTGGTTTAATTGATTTCAATGTCTCTATATTTCTGTCCAACTGTCCATCAAATGAGTTGTCATTATTTCTAAAGTGTTTTGTATTTAAATGCGATTATTATAAGAAAAATAAACCCAAAAACAGTTCGGATGACATAAGACAACGGCTATTGTCGACGAAGAGCTCATTGTTTGACGAAATGAGTCCTTTGACTAACAAAGACATCGAAAGAAATGTTTTAATGAAATCAAATAAAGAGAACATTTGTGCCAATCGTGTGACCAATGAATCGCCGAAATCGACCAAAACTTATAACAAAAATAATTTAAAGAAACGAAAAATCTGTGAAACAAGTGATGAAAACAGACATCAAATGCAAACCAAAGAGCAATCGATTAAAAGACAATCCATTAATGATTTGATTCCATCGCCGGTCAGACAAATACGACTATTGAATGAAAACCGTTTGACTGGCGAACAGAAGCGAGTGATCAGTGCTGTCCTCAGCGGTGCCAATATATTCTTCACCGGAAGCGCCGGAACAGGAAAGTCGTATTTACTTAAGTTTATTATCTCACGACTGCCTCCGGAGACCACTTATGTGACGGCCAGCACAGGGATCGCTGCCTCACATATTGGAGGAATTACTTTACATATGTTTTCTGGTCTGACACCAGACCAGTGCCGGAAAGAGAGCGCTGAAGAGTGCGCACAGAAATTGATGGCAAACACAGCGAAAGCTAATAAATGGCTTAAATGTAAAGTTCTTGTAATCGACGAGATTTCGATGGTTTGCGGAAAATACTTCCAACTCATCGAAAGTGTGGCCAAAATAGTCCGCAAATGTGACAAACCTTTCGGTGGAATCCAATTAGTCATTTGCGGAGACTTTCTTCAGTTACCGCCGATCGCCAGAAGAGGCGAAGACAAGTGTTTTTCGTTTCAGAGCCGGTCTTGGAATCAATGCATTAGTTGTTCCTTTGAATTGACTCGAGTTATGCGACAAAAGGATAAGACTTTCATTAAGTTATTGCAAAACATTCGGATCGGAAACTGTGATCAACTCATCAGAACTCAAATTCTCAATACATTTGATAACGAACTCAATTGTGAGGACTTGACTCCAACCCGACTCTTCACTCATCGCAATGACGTCGATCTGATTAATGCCAAACAACTGAATAGTATTGACAGCAAAGCCATTGAATACAAGGCCGAAGACAGTGACCCAAAGTTTGCTCTACTCTTCGACAGTATGTGTCCGACCAATAGAGTCCTTGAGCTTAAAGTCGGCGCTCAAGTCATGCTTAACAGGAATATAGATGTGAGTCGAGGACTCGTTAATGGCCTGAACGGGAAAGTAATCAAATTCGAGAAAGAGAAGAACGACAGGCATTATCCAAAGATCCGGTTCATTAATGGCTGCGAATCAGTCATCAAACCAGAGAATTGGGTCATAAGAGTGGCCAACGATAAGCATGTTATGCGAAGACATCTTCCGCTTCAGCTCTCGTGGGCCCTCTCTATACACAAATCGCAGGGAATGACTATCGATAACGGAGTGGAGATATCACTGGCCCGTGTGTTCGAGAGCGGACAGACCTATGTAGCCCTTTCCCGATGCAAAACACTTTCCAACTTAAGAATTATTGATTTCAATCCCAACAGTATTCTCGTCGACTCGACTGCTCTTCAGTTCTATAATGACTTGAAATTTAATTGAATTGAATTATGCAATGAATTGAACTCTTTTTCACTGCAAATAAACCTTTTTTTTCTCTTCTTTTATATTATATTAGGATTTCTTTTCACACTTTTTGTAATTTAATTTTCGTTTTCACTCTTTTTTATTATTATTTATTTCCAAATGCGATGAAAATGTTAAACAAATTTATATATTATTTACGGTTTCAATGAATTTTTATTTTATTTTTTCCATTTATTTTAGACTTTTTGCTGTATTTAATGTGAAAATTAAAAGAGAAAAAACAAATTGCTTTCAGAGAAGAAAAGGTTTTAAATGAATTTTTCTTTGAAATCCTCTTTTTTATTATATTTTAAAATAATTTTTTAATATATTTTTTCATTATATATATGAAAAATGATATAAAATAGTTCTGCAATCGATTCCAATACTGCTATTAAATAAGGCTTAAGAATACTGTTATCCGATATACAGGAAGTTTGAACTACTCTTTCGGTTTCACAGAAAAAATTCTGTTTTTTCTCGACAGTAGTATTGATTGAAGTAATAAATTGTGAAAATATTAGTCTTTACTACAGACACGTGTATTATATTCTTGAAGAGGAACTACTGTTTTATATTCTGGTCTCAATCACCGATTTTGACGCCAAATAATTGTCTTTTATTAGACACTCTTAAAGATGTTTTCTATAAGTCATAGATATCTTATATTCTGTCCTCTAATTATATTTATTATACTTATTAACGAAAGCCACTCATACGAGGACACTGGCGCTAATTTCTTTGACTCCGGCGGCGTATATCCAGAGGCCGGAGCCGGGGAGGCCATAGAGCAAGTGCTGGCTGTTGTGAAGCGGACCAGAAAATGGATTGAATACATTCGTGTGGCTATTATTAAGAGTCTGAACAGTATTTTCGCAATGTTTGGCACTACAGCAGAAGTCCGAAAGAGTATCCAAAGCGTTGTGAACACCACTTGGAAGGCCATCCGAAAGGAAATGCCTCAATACCTGACCGGTCTTCTCGAGAATGCCGAACAAATGTTTCAATTATTGGATTCATTCGATGCAAACGCCTATTTGTAGGCATTCAGACAATACTTTTTTAATCGACATAAAGAGTAGGAAAATGTTTGAAAATTAATTTCATTTTTAATAATGATTTTTTTCGCAAATATTTTTGTTATTCAATAGAATAAAAAAAAAGCTAATCTCTAGTCAGAACCAAAACTGATATTTGATTTGATTTTAATATATTTCTAGTAATACTAAAGGATTTAATTATATTCTGGGAAATCCATTATTCAGAAGCCTTAAGAGCACCAGAATGTGAATTAAATATTTGTTTGAGTTTTATATGAAATAATATGGAAATTAATTTGAAATTCGGGCCGACTTTGGGAGAGATTCTCGTAATTCCAATGAAATACTGATTGAATTCTTTACTGCATTTGCTTTACATTCAATTCAATTGAAGTGTTTGTCTGAGCTATACTCGAGAACGCAATGTAAGGCACTGTAAGTGTATTATGAAAGACTGCATTCATATCGTTGCTCTCATTGTTCATCTCGGCTTTTGATCCTTTTCTCTCCTCTCAGTGCTCTCAATGCTCTCTTCTCTCAGTTAGTTATCTTTCGTCAACAAACCAGTCAATGCTTACATACATGAGAGCAGAGAGAGTACAGTAAACCTAAACCTAATTTCATTCATATAGTATAGTAATAGTGATATAACTAATATTATAATCGATCCAAGCTCAGTCATACACTACACCAATACAACAGTACAGTATAGCCATGGCTGGGAGAGAGAGAGAGAGAGAGAGAGAGAGAGAGAGAGAGAGAGAGAGAGAGAGAGAATGGGTGAGTAGGTAGAGAGAGAGGGAGTATTATCCTGTGAGTGAGAGAGTATTCTCCTCTAAGATTGTGTGCCATCGATGAGAATGCGTTCACTGGCCGACTATGAATGGCGGCAACAAAAACAGAGATCAATACGGTTGCCATAGCGATGGCCCATTGAAGCACTTCCCTGAAAGATAACCGATACTACTTTGGAAGCAAACTCGACCTAAGTTTACCTTTCGATCCGTACGATTCACTCCACTATATGTTTTGCATGTTTTCAATGCTGTCTATTATATATATATATAACGGATTAGTAGATAATATGTCAAATAATTTGGCCTAAATTTCGCATTTATTTCTGCTGTGAATTATTTATACAATTTTTCAAAAAAGAGCAAATTTCTGGCCATATATTCAATAAAATTCTTATTTTATTTTCATTTATTTGCAAACCATTTAATAAATCTCCTCAAAAGTGTAAGTATTTCTTAAATTATTATTTTGTTTATAAATATTGCAAAATATATATATATTCTGATCCAGAGTTGCATTCAATTGATATGAATCCGAAAGGCATTCTTTGCATTTGTAATACCTGTGCGAAAGAATGGTTGTAAGAATTTACTTCCGGATTCTTTAATCGTGTATTGCTTGAGATTATTAGTATTCGCTTCGAATCCAATCTAAACTAATTCGCTATAAATTATACTTAAAAGAGAATAATCCGAAAGAATTTTTATTTGTCAGAAGAAAAGCAATCAAACAATTGATATATAAATTGCATTCAATTATTCTTTATATTCACAGCTAATCTAGAGTTCAAGCACTCGAACAACAAAATTATATATCAGAATAAACGATAGCATAAGTTAAGGACTGAAGTGCTCTGAATAGAAGCCAAAAAATTTTATAAATTCTTTACGAATCGATGCCTTTTCTGTGAACTTCTTTTTCTCCGTATTATATATAAATCTGACTCTAAATTCAATTTCGCAAATATAGTAAACAAGCAATGAATAGAAAAAGTAAGGCTTTAAATGGCAAATGAACTATAGTTTAGGTTCAGAGATAGGGAAGAGAAGGTATAAGAAAAAAGTGAATGCAATTTAATGTGTTTTATATGCATTCCAGCGATGAAAGCGTTGATCTAAGAAAGCGTTGCATAAATCTGAACGCAAAAAATACTCCTATTTTTTCCACAATTATTCTTATTTGATATATATTTTGTTCGCTATTACATTATTCTAGAGGTGAGTGTGCTCTACTTTTTATGTCCAAATATATGAATATATTAAATGTATAATAAAAAGATGAATGCATTGAATGCATTGCAATTTGCATTACATTAACATTATATTTGTTGCTCTCATTTTGCTCTCATTTTTTTGTCAGTACATTATTAATAGATAGTGTTTCCGCTAATTATCATAAATATGTTTTTCAGATAACTTTTCTAATAAATTATATATTCTTTTTACTCATTCAAGTTTATACACTCATTGCATCCAATCCCCGTCTAATCCCCAAAATTAAGATCCGATATATGTTTTTATGTTAGGATAGCATTAGAATCTATTTCTCGCCATTAATAGTCACTTATCGTTAAAAAGCTTCACTCAATTCGTTAAGCTTTTAAATTATTTTCTCATTTGTTTCAATTTTAACTTATTTTTTCCACTAATACACAAACTCTCATATATTTATGTGAATGCAAACAAAATACTGTAATTTATATGCCATTAGCCGATATAAGAGGGGTCATTGTCTTTCAAAATGGTAATTCGCCAAATAGAACCTGATTAAATGCAATTCAATTCAAGTCGTTCAATTAAATGATCCTACCACTATTAGCAATGACCGATTTAAATAATCATTAAATAAAATTCTAAAACTTATTCCATAGAATATCTAGCTCAATCACCTTGGTATAAACACATTACAGTGTACAGTATATCCTGTCTAAGTTCATAAGTTATCTACTTTTTATATTATTCTTCACTTCAAACGATTATATCAATTAGAATCGAAAGCTATAATAAAATAGTGAATCTCATAACACGTTTGATTACCAGTATTTTGGAATTGAGCAGGCTGAAACAATTTCCATTCTAGTCACAAGTCAGTTGTGCTTGTGTGTCACCTTTGGTATGCAGGTCTGCAGAATCTCTTCGATAACAGAGGACATGCAATCAATTTTATTTCTCATTGCCTTTCTGTCGAAGAATTTCCAGTGATTTGGTTTGCATTCCGAGAACTAAATTATATCTCAGAATAATTAAGTTTAATCCCAACTCTCTTCACAACTCTTAATTAAAAAATATAGCATTAATATTAATTAATAGCAGTTCAATCCAGGCATTTGCGAAAGGGGATGACCAAGTTTTACCGAGTCCTTGCAACCAGTTCTGATAGAATAAAATTTATAATAACCAGGTATTGGGGCAATCAATGAATACTATCTGAACTGTATTTTAATTATTTGTGTATTCAATTCGATACCAAATCAAAGCATTTATAAATCAAAATATGGCCAAAAACTCAAAGACGAGTCGTTGCAGTTTATTTTGCAAAAAGTAGACAGTACTATGGTTTGACCCAATTTCTACCCTTACAATACTATCCTTGTGCAGCCCAAGTATGCATAACATATTTAAGTTAAAATTTTATTTTTAATTCGTTATAGTTATAAATATTTACCATATATTTGAAGATTTTTCTGTCAATTAATTTATAATTAATTATTTGATAGAACCAAACGACGAAATCTGATCTTCTGTTTCGCTTTATTAATGCAGACATTAATTAATTATATTTTAATTAAATTTTAGACTACATATACACCTAATTTGGGTCTTATATTCTCTAAATTTATTGATTTATTCCCTTTTATTCAATCGATAGTTGAATCGATACTAATAAAAATCAATACCAGTCCTATATATGCCTGAGCAAAGTAACGATTATCGAGTGGTAGTATTTGGAGCTGGAGGTGTTGGCAAGTCTAGTATTGTAACCAGGTTCATAAGAGGTATTTATTGCAGTATTAACTGATTTCTCAATTCATATAAATCTTATTTTTCTAAACATAAAGAAATTGATATAAAATCTGAAATTCTTTAGTTTAAGTATAGATAGAATTTGAAGCAAAAATTTTGACCTAATATTTGAATCACAGAATAGATTAATGAAGTGAACAGAGCTTTAAATGATTAAACAAATTAAAGCCAAATTATAGTCTGCTATCAAATACAATATAAGACAAACTTTTGTAATAAAAGTCTCCGACAGTGAGAAAAGTGATTAATTTTAGTTGAGTTAACAATTTGTTTGTTTAATGTTTTAATGTATGAACAAATTTCTAACTCAATTGAGTTATATTTATGTGTTTTATTGTATTAATGGCATAATTGTGTTGTTCAACATTAGGCACATTTCGCGACTCCTATATTCCGACGATTGAGGACACATACAGACAAGTGATTTCTTGCAATAAAAATGTTTGCACTTTACAAATCACAGACACGACTGGATCGCATCAGTTCCCGGCAATGCAAAGACTCAATATCACAAAGGGACATGCTTTCTTCCTGGTCTACAGGTATGCCCATTGCCCATTGCCCATTGCACAGTTACTGTATGCTAATTGTTAAGTACCGTATAATATGATGAGCAAAGTTATGACATGAGAAGACATCCTATAATTGCTGTTATTTTTACAATTAGTGCTTATAGTCATAGGATTAGCGAAGAGTAGACAAAAATATATGAAAAATAGCTATATTTTGTGAATTTGATAAGACTTTGATTATTTAATCGTTGAATTCAGTATAACATCGAAGCAAAGTCTGGAAGAACTGATTCCTATATACAGACAGATATTGGAAGTGAAAGCCGGAGAAGAAAATATTCCAATACTTATAGTGGGAAACAAATGCGATGACGACTCTTATCGTGAAGTGAGCAATGATTTTGCTATTGAGGTCATCAACAAAGTAATGAAAGGATGCGCCAGACACATTGAAACATCAGCAAAGACCTCGATCAATGTATACGAGGCTTTTCAGGTTAATTGCATAAAAACATATTTATTGCGAACAGAATTTATTCTCAACTTATGTTTGCATTTGTTTTAATACTTTCTTTGTATACATATTTCTGATCACATCTGCGAACGCATTGATTGATCGCAATTGTGTTTGCACTGCAATTCATATTATTATTCTTTGATTATTTACAGGAATTACTGTCTTTGGATAAGAATCGCAATATTTCACTGAAATTGGATTATAAAAAGTCGAGATCACAGCTCAGGAAAGAGAAATTGAAGGGTCACTGCTCTCTCATGTAATGACATTTAATTATATGTCAAGAATTGCTTTACTTTAATACCGTATATACAGTCAAAAGGCTTCAGAGCGTCGATGAGGTTATGATAGGAATAAAACTTTGGTTTTACGGACACAAACAGAAAAACAACATTAAATAAATCAATAATCGTTTGAATCTATTTATTATTGGAAGCAATTTATTGTTCACTAAATAAATAAATGTTTTTATTAGTTATATATTTACAAACAATTTATGATTTTTTGGAGCTTTCTATACAAAGCTTATTAATTCTTAAATATATACAAAAAAAAATATACAAACAATTAGGAAATTGAATAACTTTTTGTCCGAATTCTGTATTGAATTTCGAGATTTTACAAACAAATAGTTTATTTGATAAAATGGTTTACAAAATCAACTGAATTAGTGTTAATGTGATTGCTTTTCGCCTCTTTTTACTATTAATCAAATTCTATGAAAACAATTATAATTATATACATATCAAGTGAAAGCACAGATAGTATTGAATGAGTTTTAGATCTATTGAATATAATTAGTGTCAAAACTTTTAAGACTTACTCAATATTAATATAATATTATATATTCTGATCTCATATCAAATGAAGTTTTAAAAAGAAGAGAATATTCTATTGAATGAATGAATTTATTAAATGATGTGATGTTTTGCACATTACTGTTCATTACTGTTATATCTATTGATTGTTAATATATTTTAAACTTATTGCCAGAAAATAAAATTGATTTTAACAGCAAATCAAAGGCCAGTGTTATTAGCAGTCGGTGTCGGATCTGATGGCACTCATAAGTACTGAACAGAACACAGATATGAATCACAATTGAATCCTTTAGATCAACAGTGAATATGAATTAGAAATCAGTAATATTTTGATTGAATTATTAAAATAAGCATTTAAAGTATACTGGGCCAGAGTAACTATACTGGCTAAAGAACAAATCAGCTCAGAGTAGCGACGATTTCAAGAAAATATTGGAATAAATGATAGAACGGATAGAATATACTTACGGTTAGGAAAGATGAGAAACAAAGACAGAATCGGTTGGAATCGAGTCACGGGTTCTATCAGTTATGACTTGCGATCGATGTTATGAACGAAGGAATCGCCGAATCAATCGATAGACCACTAGAGAGTCAGAGGCGACGAGTCTTTCCAGTGCTTTGTTTGTGCGGACACTGTTTGGCGGACAGAGATCTGCGGACGAAGACTGCAATCGAAACCAATCGCTTGACCCGAATCTGAGAATCTCTCTGTCTTTCACGCAGTGAGACATTACTCGAGATTGAGTTCAGTCCAGTGGTAACGGAGTGCTTGTGTCGTAGTTGACCTGAGATCAAAATAAATTTGAAATTTGAATCAAAATAAAATTGCAATTCAATAATAAACAAGAGAATCTCGAAATCATCGCTAATCTGAAGACATAAGTGATTGTCGTTTCAGTCGATTCGAAACCTATTCGACAATAGTTTCTAAATGTTCTCAAAATTTTCACATTTATTGTTGGCTTTGAATTCACTGTACTATTAGTTCGACAAACAATTGCAACTTTTAACAAGCACGAACGTTATTACCAGCGAGTATACCATGGATCTAATGGTGATAATTTTGACCATTAGAAGATAATTGGGTCAATCGGTATTCAAATCTATAGTATTTAGCTGTA
>JAQIWA010000429.1:0-32376 GCA_034693305.1 Eueremaeus valkanovi | reverse complement strand
TTGAACAACAATTAAAGGGATTCACAAAAGATTACAATAATGAACGTAATCTCTGAATAAGTGCTATAAGTTTAGAGTAGAGATGCATATTCAGGTTGCGTTTGTTGACATTCTTACCTAGTACAGGTTAGACTCCTTAGACTGCTTTAAAATTTTCTTTCTTTAGTTCAATTCATATTGAGTTCAATACAACCATAATTTGAATCGAATTAATAATAATAATTGCAATTAACTTAAAACTCATATAATTATGGTTGTAGTCAATTGAATTAAAGAAAGAAAATATTAAAGCAGTCTAAGGAGTCTAACCTGTACGCAACGCAAGTAGAACTTCATACTCACAAGTCAGATCAACAGATTGTCATTCAATTGGATTGATATTCAATGTCGTAATTGTTGTATGACTTATGACTTGCGAACTATTTATGAAAACTGATGAGAATTACAGTACAGACTCTACAGCAGTATTACAAGAGTAGAGACTGTACTCTAGTCTACAGCAGATTATAAACAAATGAGTTGTGATTCTCAATACGATATAATCGATTGAAAGCCGAATAATAATTATATTAATCATTGAATTCATATTCAATTCACTATTGAATGACATTTCAATTCACATGCAATCAAATGCATTCACATATACTGTATAACAACTATTGACTCATTGGCTGACTGTTCGGACAGTGAGGACACCCACAGGTCAGCCCTGTCTGGTCGAGTGGGCTGACTGTCCGCCGGCACAGACTGACAGACATCGCGTGCAATGTCTTCGCAAGTGATGTACAGTACGTGCGAACACGTGTCACAAATGGCCGACTTTTCGTTGGACAGTATTATTGCCCGCAATTGCTGTCAGATTTGCGGCAATAGTGGACCCAATCTATGGGTTTGTGTCACCGATTCGTGCGATCTGTTCACCGCTTGTGGCGAAGGAGTGAGCGATCACTCGACACAACACTATCGGCTCAATCGCAGTCATCGGCTGACTCTGAACTCAACCACATTCAGGATCTGGTGCTATGAGTGCCAAACGGAAGTGTTTGTCGACAACAATGCAAACGATAGCAAAAATGTTTACTTGAATTACAATAACGCGAACACAGAATCCAATGCACCCGTAGTCGACTGCAAACCCATTCTGGCCAATGAGGTATATGTGGCCGACATTACCGATGAAGAGACGACAGACGAAGAGGAACTGCTGATCGGTTTGTCCAGTAGTCCAACAGTTGATTCCTAACACTAACCGATTATTCTCTCCATTTGTCACAAACAGAGAGTGAGACCAAACCTCGAGGTCTGACAGGTCTCCAGAACTTAGGCAACACCTGCTATATGAACGCCGCCCTCCAGTCCCTGTCTAACTGTCCGCAATTGACCCGATTTATGCTCGACTGTCACTCGTATGTACGCAAACCAGGAATCGCCAAAAGCTACTGTCGACTAATCAAAGAGCTTTGGGACAGTCGTCGGCCCAGTTATGTCGTGCCCACAGGTATAGCGCACGGAATCAAATCTGTTTTCCCCCTATTTCGCGGATACACACAACAGGACGCGCAGGAGTTCTTGCGCTGCTTTCTGGATCAGTTGCACGAAGAGCTCAAAGAGAACCACTACTCAGAGGGCCTGTGCTGTGCGCACGGGAACACGTTCTGCAGTTCCAGTCATAATATGGACAGCAATACAATCGGCGATAATATTGTGATAAACGAAACGAATAGCGACTCCGAAACCAATTCCGACGCCGACTACGAGACCTGTGATTCGGGTCTCAGTTCAGAGAGAAGTGCTTTCGGTGTCGAAGACGAACAGGAAATCCACGAAATCAATGGCATCGCTAACGACGAGACGGCCTTCGACTCCAACATTATGGACACCAATGACATAGAACTGAAGAGCGAATCCCCGACCCCTACCATCGGCTCTTCGATACCGTCTGCGCCGCCACAGTCGCCGCCCAGCATCGGCTCAGCCAATTCGGACTCGTTCTGTGCCAGTGCTGGTCAGAGTCAGAGTCAAAGTCAGTCGCATTCATCTGCATCTGTGCCGCACTCGACAGCGCAGACACACTCGCAGTCGACGCAAAGCCCGCGACGACAGACGACAAGTGAAAAGAGCCGTAAGAGTGGAACGACTGAAAGGAGTATTATTAGCGATATATTCGACGGAAGAATATTGAGTTCCGTTCAGTGCCTCAAATGTGATAACATATCGACGACGAGAGAGACGTTTCAGGATCTGTCGCTTCCGATTCCCAGTCGCGAACAGTTGCTTGTTCTGCGCCAGCAGCAGCACCAGCACCTGCAGCAGCAACAGCTCAATCAGCTCCAGAACATTAGTCAGTCCCTGAACTCAGTGTCTCAGCCGATGAGCGCATCCCTAATCGACTTGACTAAAGACAACGTCACCGGTATTTACAGCTGGCTTTGGGAATGGATCGACTGGTTTATGGGTTGGGTGTTGGGGCCGACGGTCACACTTCAGGACTGTTTGAGTGCTTTCTTTTCGGCCGATGAGCTCAGAGGCGATAATATGTATTCGTGCGATAAGTGTCAGAAACTGCGTAATGGAGTCAAGTATTCAAAGGTTTTAGAGTTACCGGAGATATTGAGCGTTCATCTGAAGCGCTTCCGACACGAGTTGATGTACTCCTCGAAGATCTCCAGTCATGTCATGTTTCCACTCGAAGGTATCGATCAATCGGTTAATCGAATCGAATCTCGAATTATATTCTATGAAATCGTTTTCCTCTTCTTCTATAGGACTCGATATGTCTTCATATATGGCCCGCAATGCCGGCCGACAATCAAAGGGAACGACACTTTACGACTTGGTAGCAGTCATTTGTCACTTGGGAACGGCTGCTTCCGGACACTACACGGCCTATGCGCTCAACCAATACAATCAGGTCTGGTATGAGTTCGACGATCAATACGTGACTTCAGTAGAGCCCCAACAGGTGGCCAATAGTGACGCTTATGTCCTCTTCTACCGTAAGTCCAACCAAGTTATGAACGAACGGCGCGTCAGAGCACTAGAGCTGATGAAACTGTCCCGAAGCGAGCCGTCAGTCACGCACTTCTATGTCTCCAAGCAATGGGTCAACAGATTCAACACGTTCTCAGCCCCGGGACCCGTAACTAACTGTGATTTCCTGTGTCAGCACAACGCAGTTGATCCACACAAAGCACCGGTAGTTCACGAGTTATGCACTATATTCTCGCACTCGGTCTGGGATTACTTTCAGGTGACGTTCGGCGGAGGACCCACTTGTACGCACCTATACGTCTGTCAGATCTGTTCGCTCGACAGCAAAGAGGTCTCAGACCGTAAGCGCCGGCAGAGACGCGCGAATAGACTGGAAAGCAATGAACCGAACGATTAAATTAATTGTATTTAAAATATATTTAAACTTAAATTCACTTTAAATCCAGTCTTTAATTAGAGATAAATTTTTTTATCACTCAATATATTGTTTAATATTTTCTTTTCTTAAATATAATTAATAATTAAAAAATCAATTTTCAATAATCTCTTCATTAGTTTTGATCAAAATTTTAATTCAATTCGTTTTCAAATCAATTCAATTATATTTTTATTTGAGATTCAATTCAATTAAATATGAGTTTATATTACAGTATATTATATAATATTGAAACCAATGGACGGACGGAAGGCCTCAATCGAGCCTTAAAAGAGAAATGTGGCCCCTGGCCAGTGGCCAGTGAGCAGGACATTCTTTGTTCCCATAATTATTTGTTGCCAACAAATTGATCGGCGCATCAATTAGTGATGTGTATACTTGACCTGTCGTGAACAACCTGGCTATTTTTCCTATACACCCCTGGTTATGCACATCCATAGCATTCATGCAAATTATTATCCAAACAAATGTATTTTCAATGTAATTCTTGATCGCAGTTAACGAATATTAGGATATATCCCGGTTCAATTGTTTACTTACCAGGTACAGGAACCTAAAAATTACACTGTACAATTTAAATCATTCTAAGGCTAGCCTATTCATAATATTTTATTAATGAGTAAATGACGAGTGTCCTTTATGTCATGCAAACTTATGTAACAAAAAAACAAGGGGTCCGATGGGGTCACAGATAGGGTGCCTGTGCTTCGGCAACAATGAAAACAGTGTTCGATATCGTGATTGTCGAGTCTGACGATGAACTGCAGGGACAGTAAGCCCTCTCCATCGGTGCGCACCGACAGCTTTGACGTATGAATCCTTGCGATTGTGCTTTCAGCGAATACTTGATTAAAGACATCCTATAATAGTTGGTGACCGGGACTGAGCATAGGAACACTGCTCCACATCCAGACTCCACTCTCGCCACTCATATTGTGGTTGACTTTCGCTCTTTCGCTGTCTGTCGTCCACTGCAGGTATGGGTGGGCCGGACAGACATTGGTCTGAATGAAATCGCTGGTCATATGGGCGCTGCGCCAGAAGTCGAGAATCGGTTCGGAATTTAATATGACTTTATTCACACAATTCATGTGAAAAGCCATCAGTTCTTGCGATCCGTATGTCTTAATGTATGCCTTCGTCTCAAACCAGTCGTCACTTAACTTAAGCCCAATTCTGTCCGAACGGCCCGAATAGGAGATATGGAGTACGTGTGACGACAACAGGCCCGGTATGTGGCCAGTGATGGCAGTGGAGACGAAGAGTGTCAACACGTTTAAGAGGTCTGAGGTCTGAAACAGATATTAATCGGTAGTTCCTCTGAACTCATGTAATACCGGCTAAAAAGCGTTCGATCGATGAAAATGTTGGTCTGAAGGCAACGGCTCGTGTCCTGACCCATGAGCTTAAGGTCCCGGCGGGTGATCGCCATAACTGTGCACTTCATTACATGTATTGATCTCAACATTGGTATCAATTTCTTCGGTTCGCAGATCTCGGCCTCAAATCTGAACTCCGATGCATAAACATCTATGACAAATATCACCCCTTCCTAATATTCTGAAATTCTGTCCATTTTCAATGCTCTAGGTGGCTTTGTGGTGGCAATGCAGCATTCTATGCTATACTCGATCCTGTTTATCACCCGATCGTTCAGGAGCGACCTCAACGAGCAGATGGCTTCAGGGTAAAAATACATTGCCAAGAATGTTGGTACAAAAAGTACCGGAGCTTTGGCTCTGCTTAGATAAAAATAATAAAATAGTTCTCTTTATTGGACTATTGATAGAATCGTTTCAAATGTTTTATTCAATTAAATCAAAATTCTATTGACTTTAGATTCGAAGCTGACTTTTATTGTATTAATAGAATATAAGAATCATATTTCCAAATACTGTCCATTGAGTTATAGCTACTGATCTGCGGTTTCGGCAACTCTGGCCAACTTTTCGACTTCATTGCTCTCAACGGCTATCGGATCCAAATGTGTTTCACTTATTGAAGACATGATTCACAAAAAAATCAGTATTTTATACAGTGTTCACAAACAGAAAACGAGTATACCTTAAATGAGTTGAATTTATGCTGCGATAAAATACTTTTTATATCCAGTTTGAGAAACATTTATATGATTTTAATTAACATATGAATACTTTTGTGTTTTTATTCTTTATTTAGAGCCAAAAGAATTATTTTGTTGACAAATGGAACGTTAATTACAGGCTTTAAGTTTAGATACAAATAATTTGGATACAAAAAGAGATAACTTTATGAGAAAAGCAGAGTAAGAGAGATGAACTATGGAAGTCAAAATCCGTGAATTTACGGATCGTATTGACATTTTTGACAATGAGCTTATGAGATGAAAATGTACTAAAGTCTGAACTATTAAAAACATAGTAACAATAAATGTACCAAAGAGTTAGCCAGTAATCAAATATAAGTTAAATACTGAATGTTAAGAATTCTATTGAATTATTAATCAAATAATGCAAATATAGAATGAGTGCTGCAATCAAGCTATAAACGGATCATATCTTGTTTGAAAAAGTTCAACTATGTGAACTTGATCAAATCTGGAGCCACTATAAGCAACGCAATGCTATTTTCTACCCTGAATCAAAATTGAGTTCCTTAGAGTGATTTGTATTACCTGTCGATAACTTTAAGGAAAAATTGCAAGGTCATTGAAATGAATGATGGACACTACCAGTACCCCCTCATGTCAGACATCACAGGTGTGTTAAAAAATTTCGCCTTTTGAACACTCAAACTCTTAATTAAGCATGCTCTAATTTCATAAATTGTAATTTTTTATAGTTGTCTTAAATAAATGTGAAAAATACACATCACTGGTGATTGTCGTGCTATTGAATAAAATAAGACAAAAACTATCATCTTGATCAATTTCACCCATAAATTATGCCCGAAAACTAATGCAATTTTTAATAATTGAGATATGCTTAATGCTGTGCCGGCTGAAAAATAATGACGGAATCATTTTGAAAGTTCTATGAAATTAATCTTCATTTTATGCCTTGTTTAGTGACACCGTTTTCATATTTTTATCCCCGATGGTTTTTGTACAAGTTGTTTTAAAAATATCGTTATATAATTTAGCCATGTCAATATTAATATAATCTATAATTAATTTGTAATCCAATAGTTTTTATGTAAAGAATCAATCGATTGATAGGGTGTTTGAGAGTTTGAGTCATCTTTACCACAATTTTAATATTCGGGTCAAAAGTAAAAATTCCTTATTTACCTTGACTTCTCATAAATGAAATTATCAAAAATGGTGGCAATTGTTTCTGCTCAAATAAAGGGGTCATTTTAAAACAAAACATCGAGAAAGATATTCTGGCTCATTTATGTAAATAAAGTCGGGAATTAGATGTGGCCTTAAGTAGATGTAGGCGTAGCCCAGCAATAAATAACAAGGTTGACCAATATTATATATATCCACTTTCTATTGGAGCTTATAATTTAACCATTAAAATATCTATAATTAATAATGACCAATGACCAATTTACTTATTGAAAATTATTTCAATACTTACTCTGAACAATAATAACGGGGAAAATAATAGTAGAGTAGAAACGAAAAATGTAGCGAACATGCATTGAACGTAAGTTGGGTTAAGCGCATGACTGGACAGCGATTGAAAATTTTCCTCAATTTTATCAATTGATTGGAAGTATAACTAATGAATCAATTAATGAATTGCTGTTTAAATCATTAAATATTAAACTCATTCATAAATTAATTGTAATTATATTTAATTAATCTATTAATCAATCATTTGGTAAGCATTTCATTAATATATTTAAAAATATATAAATATTTAATTAAATGATACAAAAGACCGGTTTATTGGCTATTATTGGCTATAATTCTGTAAATATTCTGTATTTCTATGAATGTATAGAATCGGCGATAAGTGTAATGTCATGTCATTGTCGACCATATGTTGACATTGACTCCAAAGCCGATTAGATTTCTCTTAAATACTTCACTTATGAGTCAAATGTCTGTCAATTGAGTCAAATATTGAAACAATTATTAAATTTAATTTATTTATTGAATAAATGATTCAATAATTGGTTATAGATTTGGTTTATATGAGAGAAGAACTGAACAGAAGTTTTGTTTTGTTTTTCATATTTTCTACAAAAAAATGTCAATTATTTACGAATTGTTAACAAATAAACAGATTTTAAAACTAAACTAACGGTTCGGAAGGGACGGAATGGACGAAAAAGAGTTATTGCGTTGCGAGCAGATAGGGGTGGGTCTGGCCGTGGAGGCCGGGAGGATGATGTCCAGCGCTTGCGGCAAAAACAAAGAGATCCACCAAAAGGAGAGTTTCGTTGATTTGGTCACCGAAACAGACAAAGCGGTCGAACAGTACTTATTCGCGGAATTCAAACGCAATTTTCCGAACTTTCGGTTTATCGGCGAAGAGACCAGTTCTAAGGCAGGTCTGACCGCAGACCCGACCTGGATCATCGACCCGGTAGACGGAACCATGAACTTCGTTCACACCTTTCCGTTCGTTTGCGTATCCATAGGTCTGACCGTCAATAAGGTTCCGGTTTTGGGTATAATCTACAGTCCATTCCTCAATAAGCTCTATACCGCCCGCAAAGGGAACGGCGCTTATTGTAACGGAAGACCGATAAGTGTGCGCCAGAATTGCAATTCCCTGAAAGAGGCGCTTCTGATCTGTGAGTTCGGTTCCCAAAGAGATGAGGAGAAGCGGAATGCAGTCTATCGTAATCTGGAAGCCGTCGGTTGGCTCTGTCACGGCGTCAGGTGCTTGGGCTCGGCTGCGCTCAACTTCTGTTCGATAGCTGAGGGCTTTGCCGACGCCTACTGGGAGTTCGGTCTCCACGTGTGGGACATGGCTGCCGCCGCAGTCATACTGACCGAAGCTGGCGGTACTGTTATCGACACAAAGGGCGGACCCGTCGACATAATGAGCAGAAGAATTCTGGGCGCCTGTAGTCAGAAGATCGCCACTGAATTGAGTGATGCCCTACCCATCCATTTGGAGTTAGAACGGGATTAAAATGTTTATAAAAACTCATATAATATATGAAATGGTTTTGTGTTTTCGTTAATTCACTGATCATTTGATCGATTGTTTGCTTAACTCTAAAATCAAATTCAATGCAATTCTATGTCAAACCCAACCAAACCTTTTTTAGGTCGATATTGCGAACGAACACAACTTTCGACCTTATTTTCAAAATAAAATTATTTGAGAAAAAGTTCCTTAAAATGTCATTTTTGATGTGTTTTTCTTTTGTTACAATCGTTTTATTGAATTTCTAATTCATTTGAATATATTTTTAGTTTTGAATAATATATTTATTATTAGATATTTTCGATAAATGTTTTCTAATTTTGCAAAACTTTATTTATATTATTCTTATATTTATTACTTAATTAGTAATTACTAATTAGTATTACTTTTCCCACAAATCGATGTAAACGTTATTTTAGATTAGAATAAAAAAAATTTCTCTAATTTTTCTATTATTTTATTTATTAGTTTTATAATTGAATGAATGGATGAAAAGCATTCAATAGATTACAGCCAAATATCGACTCCATTTGTCATACATTCCAATTGCTTACAATTGTGGCCGTGTTTTGATTGGACATTAAAGGACTGGTGCGAGAAATGCGGTCAAACGCTTTGCTTTCCTTTTCGAGTCCACAAAAAAATTGCGAACACTTTTTGGGAGAACGAAGCGATTGACAGATTCGAGGCTCAGCTCAAGCACTACATGCTATGGACTCAATCCGATTCAACCGATTGTCTCAATGAAGACAATCCGTTCAAAAAATATCCGAAAACAGATCATTGGGTTTATAGCAGTTATAACTATATGGACCGACTCTTCTCTCAGCCCAACCATCAGGAGATTATCCAATCTGTTCGCTGGTCTGAGTTGGGACTCGATAGTACTGTCCGACTGGAAAGCACTGCCAAAAACAGCACTCTTTGGATTGGGTCTGAGAGCGCATTCACTCCGTGCCATCAGGACAGCTATGGTTACAATTTTGTGGCACAACTCTCAGGAAAGTACGTCTTTCAGGCTTTGCTCCAAATAATTAGATTCAGTTTATATGAGAACTCATTTTTGAACAATCGATAGAAAGCTATGGATTTTGTTCCCGCCATCCGATGCCAATGGCCTCTACCCGACACGCATTCCTTACGAAGAGTCCAGTGTTTTCAGTTCAGTCGACTTCCAAAACCCTGACTACGAATTGCACCCACTTTTTAAACATACCAGTCCTCACATAATAGAGCTAAACGCCGGAGAGATTCTATTTATTCCTCACCTTTGGTGGCATTACGTTCGAGTCATTAACGAAGACTTCGAGAAAAGTTGTATTTCTATTAATACTTGGATTTTCAACGACTGCTTTCAAAGTTCATTGAATGAAAGTATTGCTCGATTCCTAACGACTTCGCTCTTCAATACATACTGTCCATCAGATCCTACCAAATGGCTCAATACGAACGCAGATCTGTTTACCGCCGAAGAAGCGGTTCATTCGATTGTCTTAATGTTAGAGCAATGCAAAGCAAAGCAACCAAAAGAATCAGTCGAACCAAAACAAACAGAAACAACATTTTTGCCTAAGAATTCTTCTTCAGTCGAATCGTCGACTTTTGAAGAATTGGGAAAATATTTGAACAAAAATTTTAAAAATAAAAAGTTTAAGTCAAGCGAACAGAGAAAGGAAAGTACGAAAAGTTCGGTTAGCACTGAATCAATAGTTAATTGTGTTCTACATCCGGATGTTATTGAACTGATTGCCCAAAAATTAAAACAAATTTCTGTCAATACTTGAAATAAAACTACAAATAATGTTATAAAACGGGTTAAGAAACAAAAAAATAAAAAATAAAATCAAAAACTTTTTGTCATATTTTAAAATACTTTAATTAATAGCAACGAAAATATCGTAGAAATTAATTGATCTGAATGTTAGGCAATGAGAGAAGCGTTGCCTTAGTTTTGAATAATAGATTTGCCGGAATATATCGAAATATAACCCACATTAAAAGCGGTCGATAGAAATATGTCTATACTTTTTGCCAAATATTATATTTTATATTTTGTTCCTCTTATCAGATATTTCTATAGAAAATCTCATTTATTTGAATCAGAAATTCAGTAATTTTTTGAGTTAAGGATCGAAAATGATTTTAATTATAGAACTATTAGTTAATTGAATGTTGAGTTCATTTGTTAACTATGTTATTATCGCAACGACTTATCTATGTTTAAACGTTAATCAAATCCTATCAGAAATATATGTTATTATGTGTCAGATCTCGACCGAAAATATTGTGAACCAGATATAAAAAATAGCGAATTCTTATGAGTTTTTCCTATAATAGTTAAGCATTTGTTTATTAATCAAATATTTTCCTCAAATAAGACAAAAATTTACTTATAATTCAATTCAATTATAATTTATGCTATTTTATAGAATTGTCAGCATTTTGTGTGTATTTTTGATTTTAGTATTGAATTCAAGGGCTCAATGGCTAATGAGAAAGGATCAAGGCTAGAATGAATCAAGGCTATAATGAGAAAGAAAAAACCTCAAGTGAAGTGCAATTAATAGCAGTTACACCTCACAGCAAAGCGAGGACAGGACAGGCATTATTAACATTATTCACATTATCCGTACAAACGTTTAAAACTTGTGAACACAAAGAGTAAGTTTGCAGTAATTGTTGATTATATGCAATATATGTCTGGGAAGTGACCACCGATTTGTGTCAATTGTGTTGCAATTATTGCGAAAATCGAGTCATTTATTATTTGGGCTATTGTTTGAACGGTTCAAAGGTTAGAGAAGCGAGAAATAGTGGTTATTGTGCAGAAGAGGATACAAAAGCAGAATAATTGATGTTATAGTTAATAGTGTTTCCAGTGTTTCACTGCTTCAATGTTTGCCTCAATTCTATACATTTAGACATTTAGATATAGAACTCATATATAGTATTATATACTGTAATATAAGTTATACTCTATTACTGTATAACTAATACTAATATATTGGCAAAGTTTGTGTGTCAGAGGCGGAGTCCATCTTTCAATTTCTTCAATCCAGTGGAATGTGTATTCTATACAGTCTATGCTCTCTGTGCTGTCTATGCTGTCTATAGTACTCGTGCTTTAGTAGAGCAGATCAGACCAGACCTTACTCTTAAAACTTTTAGGTCCTTATGCTTATGCCTATACGGCTATACCTCAGCATAGCTTTAGCCCAATCTATGTAACAATTAATATGAGTTTCAGGTCATACAAAAACTGTAAGTAAACTATGCTTTTGTCGAAATATAGTTCAGGGCTTTTCAAACAAACCAGAATTGCCATCAAATCTGAGGGGAACTCACAATATAAGCATACAGTGCTGTATACTCTGCTCTACACCCAATACCATACCATACCATACCATTCAGATAGAGTCCATCGCTTAGGATATGCAGTCGTCCTTAAGATCGGCTTCATCTATGAGTTCGGCTCACGTGACCCACGTATTAACAAATTCAAAAAGTATGGAACAAACCTATTGTTGAGCCCAAACAACAACAATATTTCAGATTATTTTAGAGTAAACAGCCAGGTTATCTTATGTGACAGACCCTGAATCCGAATATAAACACTAATTATTCTCAATTTAATTAGTTTTCGATTGATTCGACTTGAAATTCAAAAAATGACAGAATCGAAGCCAATTCAATATAAGCTTGCTAAATTTTCGACTTCAGTCTATGCCCCAGATTTACTATGTCACAAATTGGTACTCAAAGTAAAGGGGACTCATAAAGTCCATACACTTTGTTGCAGCGCGCGACGGCTTATTTGAGCTCTGATTGGCTGAATCACTCAATTTTTAATAAACATTTGTTAAAATTTTTAACCTAGTATTCAATTAGAGTTGAATGCTTTCCACAAAATGTATCATGCTTAATTTAGAAGATTCTCGACTTTGAAGTAGAATTTAGAGACACAACTACTAATTCAGGGTTCAATTTCACCGAATAAAGGCTTAGACTAGTATTTGAATGAAATAATTTTCAAACTTATTTAGGACATTGATTGGGTTGAACTCAACCAACTTTAGACTATAGATCTCAACTCATACTCAGGCATAACGTTGTTTGTGAACATCTTTGACTGCTTAGCAAAAATCGTCTGCAATTATATTGTATTTCTCTTTAGTTTATTCTATTCTTTATTAATAAAGTATTAATATATCAATGATTTTCTGTGAGTTTTATTTCAATGCAGTTAATTGTATTTTATTTGTTTATTATCTAATTATGTCTTTAATTTGAAGTTTAAATGAATGCCAATAGAATCACGTGACCCAAACTCATTATGATAGCCCCCGAACTGCTGTACTTTCAATGATTTATACAACCCTTTGATTTAAAGTGAAAATAACAGAAAATATTTCCGATTTTACTAATAATTGTTAGACGGCGTGGATATATGAGTAAACCTTGCTAAAGTATTAATTAATACTCTAGGTCGACCAAAAGGGGTGTATAGCCAAAATATCCATAGGTTTTGGAAATTGGCAAAATACCCCCTAGGTTTTTGAGGCGAGCCATTCCAATTCGGACTTTTTGCTCCGATAGTGAATAACTATGGCGACAAAGCCGCCATTTTTGTTCGAATTTGACCGAATTTCTACTAAATTCTATCAAATTAACATTACTTTAGACTAAATTAAGCCAAATGTGTTTCAAACATAACTCGCTTATTGTTTGCTCACTTGCCTATACAGTCAGCAGCCTTTAACACAAACTTCATGTATTAATATTATGAACTTGGTTTTTTAATTTCAGAAATATACCTTATTTTCAGCAAACCTTATATTGAATTATGAACTTCCTATGTACTCAACCTTAAGTATGAATGTTAATGCATATAATGTAAATTGGCCTGTCTTGTTGGAGTAAATGAATGAGCAGACTCTATTAATCATGTATTCATATTATTGACTGTCTTGTGAAGACCCAAAAGGAACTCTATGTTGTACTCAGTGTACAGTATAGTAGCCTATGAGTAGAGAGCAGAGCATAGCTGCGACGTCACTGCTGTTGTACTGTACTTATAGTGTGTTCAGTTGTATCGCATGTACTGCCAGTACTGCCAGTATTGTAGTATTGCTTGCATTGGCTGTGCGTATAGTAAGGTTGCAGTGCCTGAGCGTCAGATCAGTATAGCCTCGATCCTAAGGACGGCTGCATTAATAGACTGTTCTGGTTGTGAGTACGCAAATGCACAGCTCGTATGCGTAGTGACAAAGACCCCGAACAACAAAATGGTTGTTTGATGTGCGCTATACCAGTCCTCCACTCATACCACACATACCACTCATTCGACTCTATGCTTGTTCTCTGTGTTGTCCACAGTCTCTGAGTCTTCAGTTGTTCCAGAGGTCGACACATGAAGAAGCTCTTCGTCCGTCTGAAGACCGCTCTTGTAGTGAATGGACAGTAATTGCAGTGCAAGTGCTTTAGCCAACAGTGCTCTCGATTGTGGATATCATTGTCTGTTATTGTCTTTGAATAGTCTGAACATTCTATTCGGGGTAAGTCTGAAGACATGAATATTAAGACTAATAATAGTAACGAATATATACTGACTATACGTCTGATCAATACATGCAATACATGTGAGCCTAAGCCCAACTCCACTCTACTCTCGGTTCTCTGAACCTCTAGATCGGGGTCATGGGGTCACTCCCGGTCACAACTGCTGTCAGATGCCATGTCTCTCACACTCTCCTCCCGTTCCTCTCCTTCTCTTGAGTCGGGTCTAAGACGAGGACTCATTTGACGTGAGCTCTGCTATCATACGGACGGAACGGCAGTCCCTATACTGTAATGGCTTTGTATTAAACTCCGAGACCTTTACAGACCTTTACCTCTATTTAGGAACCACTCACTACTCATACCTCACTATTATAGCTATAAAATAGTTGTCGCACTCATCCTGTGCTGCACAGTCTGGTCTGTACTCCTCTCTCCCTCTCCTCTTCTCCCATAAATCAAACCAATCAATGCCTGTGCCATACAATTCATCATTTTTTGCTCCTTTTATGAGAACTTTGTGAGACTTATGAGAAAGTGTCCGAACCTTAGGTTCAGGCAAATCATCCGAGTCTTTGCTACAGTTATTGGCCTCACAGTCGATGCCATTCCGCTGTAAGCGTTGGTCTAATGCAAGTCAATGTCAATTATTGGGAATTAGTTCTGAAAATATGTTCTCAAAAGTGTTGAATGCATTTCAAACAGTGTTTCACTTTATGTATGTATTTATGGCTCTATGAGTGTATCGCTTAAGCATTGCTTTGATTGCATCTATAATACGGTATACTTCTTAAAACTGGTAGCAAAGCCTAACGTTGCAAACCAACACATTTTCTCAATACTCAATTGAATAGACTGTAAACCATTTGCGAAACTTTTCATAAGATTCGATTTGTTTTATAAAAATAAGCTCTAGAGCTCTATCATTGAAACTTGCTGAAAATTAAATTGCTGATTCCAAGTGTTCGAACTTAACTAATTCAATCAGAACGTATAGACTTTCTATTGTCTTGATTTCTATCTTTATTTTGTTGTTAATCGTTGTAAGAATGCTATTATTATATAAAATTCCTAAAAGAGCGTGGAATAGATTTGTGTTATTTTAGTAATACATTTATTGCTAACAAGATATTGACTAATAAACCGATTGAACCGATGAATAGAGTTTTGCCAAATTTGGCTCAACTTTCCAACGCTAACAAAACCACATTTTTCTTACTTTTAGTAAATAGTTAATAGAGAGTCAATGAGCTTAAGGCTGTCCACCTCTCAGAAGTCAGTTCATTGAGTTTTATTTTAAGAATATCTGAGCGCACATTACCTGCGGTGACAATGACACCCGACTTATCGCTATTTGTTCTCATTTGCTCTTAATTTGCAGACAAATCCGACGCAACTCTTGTTTGACGTTGTCGTCCAACTGAGCCAAACCCCGAACCAAACTAATAGTTGACTTAATTGTCCAGTGGTTCCACAACTCCTACAAAAACGGAACCGACTCCGGGCAACAGCAGTAGCAGCAGTGGTGGCAGCGCTAACAGCGGAGGTTGTGGTAGTATCAACAGCAGCAGCAGCACCAGTAGTATGGCCGTATCGCGCGCTGCCTCACCCCCGCCCACCAATGAAGCCAACACTCCGGTGGCCGAGAGCTGGTGCTACACCCAGGTCAAGGTCATCAAGTTCTCCTACATGTGGACGATCAACAACTTTAGCTTTTGTCGCGAAGAGATGGGAGAAGTCCTCAAAAGTTCCACATTCTCTGCCGGCGCTAACGACAAACTCAAATGGTTTGTGCTCTCAATCCTTGTGTGAAGTCATGGCTCGAAAATCATATGTTTTTGTGTTTTGACCCAAAAAGGTGTTTACGAGTGAATCCCAAAGGTTTAGACGAAGAAAGTAAAGACTACCTGTCCTTATATCTACTACTAGTCTCTTGCAATAAGACCGAAGTGAGGGCTAAATTCAAATTCTCTATTCTTAACGCTAAGAGAGAAGAGACCAAAGCTATGGGTAAGACATAAGGCCTGCCATTGTCTGACAAGTGATTAACGATTCAATGCTATGCTATTCGTGCTATTCGTACGACTCGTGCGACCCATAGAGAGCCAGAGAGCGTATCGGTTCGTTCAGGGAAAGGACTGGGGCTTTAAAAAGTTCATTCGCAGAGATTTCCTGTTGGATGAGGCGAACGGTTTGCTTCCGGACGACAAACTGACGCTCTATTGCGAAGTAAGTCAATCCCAGGCCTCTCAGCCACTCATTCCTTGCCTTTCTTTGTGTCTGTATTTAATTGATAACTATTTTTGCATTGGGTGCCCAAACAGGTGAGTGTTGTCGCCGACTCAGTCAACATATCGGGTCAGAACAACTCGATTCAGTTCAAAGTTCCGGAATGTCGTCTCTCAGACGACTTGAGTTTACTATTCGAGAGCCAAAAATTCAGTGATGTTTTACTAGTAGTGAATGGACGCGAATATTATGCACACAAAGCCATACTCGCGGCTCGATCTCCAGTCTTCGCCGCTATGTTCGAGCACGAGATGGAGGAGAAGAAGCAGAACAAAGTCGAGATCACGGACATGGATCACGAGGTGCTCAGGGAGATGCTCCGGTTCATATACACAGGCAAAGCAACTAATCTAGAGAAAATGGACGCAGACCTACTGGCCGCCGCCGATAAGGTAACTGTCGTTTTAGTTCATTTATTTCTAACTTTGTTTGAATGCCTTTCCTAACAATTAATGTCGAAATGACAGTACGATTTGGAACGACTGAAAGTGATGTGCGAAGAGTCGCTCTGTTCTAACCTGTCGGTCGAAACGGCGGCAGAAGTTCTCATTCTGGCCGATATGCACAGTGCGAACCAATTGAAAGCACATGCGATTGAATACATTAATACGTAATATAATTGACATTCAATTGAATTGATATTAAATGACTAATCGATGGACTGATTGCAGGCACGCGACGGATATAATGGAGACCCAGGGGTGGAAGACAATGATCAACAGACAGCCTCATCTCATAGCCGAAGCGTTCCGAGCGTTGGCCACACAACAGATGCCTCCGATCGGTCCGCCGCGGAAACGGATCAAACAGTCTTAAGAAGAACTAAAGACTAGAATATATTGTAATAAATAGAAGAAGTATTGAATCAATTGAGTGAATGAAACAAACTGTTAGTTAATAGAGAACTGGTTTCGACTGTTCTGTCACCTCTGGCGCCGACAGTTCTTCCCGTACTCTACAACTTGTTATTATTGCTGTGAATGTGAACTCATTTATTCAAATGAATGCCTTTTAAACCAATGGATAATCAATTGAAGGAATGGTCGCAATGGTGGCACCAATGGTCGCCCAAACAGTTTTAGCCCACCTTTTAGTTGGACTTAATTGGAAACAAGTCTTAAACTAATTATTAATTAATAATAATTATACAAAAATCCCTCAAAAACTATGAAATGATTTATTGATATATTCAGTGATTTATTGAAGATCTCGTGTTTTAATGTGAAAACAAAACTGCAATCAAATAATACATATATTTATCGATCAGACAATACGTCAATAGTTTCGCTTCTTTTTTGTAAAAGACATCAAATTATTTGTTCATTATTTCCATTGGAATCGCATTAATATTTTTCATTCAAATTGTCTGACATTCACTGTTCGCGTGTCTAATGTTGTAATCGATTCATAACTTAATTATTATTATTATTATTATTATTACTATTAGCACAACAGACGAGACAAGACATAAGACAAGCGCCGATTAATTTATAATTAATGTGACATTCATTTCGATTTGATGTTAGTTTTTGTCAAACATTTGCACACATTTTGATTGTATTAGTTCTGCAGAAGAGATAAGAAATTATTATTATTTTTATTGAGAAAAGAATAATAACTAAAATTTGGTGACAAAATCAATACCAGTGACAAACAGACGTAAAGCTATTATTATTATTATATGTATTATTGGTTTCAATATTGATATTATTGGAACTGATTTTCTCTTTTCTTTTCTTTGCTTTTATTCAAAAAACTTATATATATTTCAATCAAATATATTGTAAACTAAACTAAACTAAACTTTGAGCCAAAGTATTGCGAATCGATTTCTAATTTAAACGATTTGGTAGTAAATAACAAATTGAAACTCATTTTCAATATAATTGGAGCGAATTTTTATTACAAACTCATTATTACAACTGTTGAGCCATAATATCCACTGAAAAACAATCTTTTCATTAATTCATATCATTCGCATAAAATCACTGCCATTTCCATAGCATTAGACCACAAGTCAAGGGAACAAATCTCTGGATTTAAATATAACGACGATATGAATCATAATATGATATCTATTGAAAAATAAAATAAAAAGAGCCTATAATTCAATGTAAATTCAATTATACAACAAATATATCGATTTATTCGAATATTTTTCCATTAATTATATATTAATGTCTAAACAATTATTAAATTATGTCAAATATATTATAGTTTTATCAAAAAACCAAAACAATCCATAGTTTTAGTAAAGAAAACAATTCTAAACATTTTTTGCCTTAAATTTGCTTTTATTTTATTTTTATTTTTTTGTGTAAATCATTATATAATTGGTTTCTTTTATTTATTATTTGATTTCATTTCAGTTAATTATAATTATAATCAGAAAAAGATTTTTTGTTCGTAAGTATTGGTTATTATTTGTGAGCTTTGAAAGCAATACTTATAGAGAGTAGAGAATCGCTCAGAAAATGAACAACAATTACAGAGAGAATACAATATTTGAACCGATTTTTGATGATATTTCAAAACTTAATTCAGTTATTATTAGATTAGAACTGATTTAAAGCTTTTAAGAATTGATTTAATTTTGAATTTATTATAATTCCAATGATTTACGAAAGACTGGAATTATATATAAGTTGTAATAATTGACCCGAAATTATGAAGATTTCAAACAATGAACAATACAAGTCATTGTAAGCAGGGTTTGGCCAAACTGCCTACACGTTGGAATCATTGGTGCCAGTTCGGTTTGTGCATTTTGTATAATGATTCTAGGTATACATTTAACCTGGATCTCATCAAGTTTACGCATTTCTCTTTATTCATATTTAATATGAATATAAGGCAAACCGAATGCCTCTGAATCACAATTTTCGCCACAAAATACACGAATAGAACAAAGCATTGATTTGTCTTAAATAATAATTATATTTCGTTAAAATAAAATGTTGTGAAATATCAGTATTGGTTTGGAATGTAAAACAATTCAATCAAAAATAATGTTCAGTTAAAAGCATTAATCCCTGCGCTCCACAGCAGTCATGCATTTTATTTGAGTTTTCATAATGTTTTATATCTCAATCAAAATATCTGTTTATGAATTCGACAATTATTTTATATAAAATTACAAATAATACCAATTTTATAGAAACAGCCCGGGCACAAATTGATAAGTTTAACATTGATTTTGACATTACATGTTTGGCAGTTATATAGTTCTTATGAGAATCGATACATCTTTTCACAAATCTAGCATTTTTTGCGCCCAAATTGAGGACAGTTTCTTAAATCATCCGATTTATACTACTTTTTAGAGCATTGTATTGAACCCTTTTGAGCCTGCTCATTCATTTAACCAAATAAGATTTTATGTGAATTCAATGATGTGGGTGAAAGGTTAATGGAAAGAATGAGCTCTATTATTAATTAGACAAAATGAATGAATGAGTTGTCAAGAAGAAAATCAATGCCTTTTGACTATTATTTATAAATTGTGTGAATTTTTCGCATCATTTCTCAAACAATCAATTATTTCTAGAAGAGTGAGGTTTAGAGACTAATAATACGGATAAGAGTAGAGGGAAAGGTCACCCAATTTATCTTGGAATATAAAAGCCAAAAACAACTCGAATATGCATTGATTTGTGATTGAATACATTTATGAAGTTTTCCACTTTAATCTAAACTGACTTAAAAAACTTTTTTATATAAAATGCGATATTATTTAACTGTTGTGTAAAAGGACTATCAGATTAAGTATTGATTAATAATTATAAAACTAAGATAGCACAGTAAGTATTAATATCTAGTCAAATGTAATTGATATGAATCAGAATGAGACAGGTAATCTTTCAAATTCTAAGTAACGATAGCTAAAGGGTGTCAACATTTTGTTGGTATTAGTTTTCAAGCGAACAAATCATACGGAAAATTAAAATATGCAGAAAAAAGCGATTCAAAGGATTTTTATAAAACGTGTCACAAAAATACCGTTTCAGACCTCGACTTATAAATAGCTTTCTCTTAATACGAATTTCAAAATTAAAAGACATTAGTTATTTATAGCGTTGAAAAACATTAAATTTTTAATAAATTTAATACTTGATACACAATTTAACTTTTTGATTAAATTGTCTAGGTTCATTCAAAAATAATGTTGACGAATTGAAAAACAAGCCAAAATAGCGGCTAATTTATATTTTTATGTTGAATCACAATTTTATACTAAAAATACTTTACTTTTAAGCCAGTTATGTTCGCAAGACATAAAAATTAATACCGTAAGAAAAAAATATAGTAACTATGAATACATTATTTTATTTATAGTCTATATTCTTTAATTTGCCAAAAAGTAAATAAAAGAACTGGGTCTCAAAGTTACTCTTCTTTGAAGAAATAGTAATATTGCTTTCTCTGAGTAATTTCAGACTAGATGAAATAAAAATTTAGTTGAAAAAAGAGCTTAATTTTTAATTAATATCATTTTAAATTTTTTACTTTAAGTATTGCTTTTAATGCCCGGCAGAAAAGTAGATTTTTCAACACTAGTTATTTGTCCTTTCATTGCTTCGACTATTAATTCCTTAATTAATATATAATTTTTTAAGCCTTTAATTCATTGTTTGCATAAAAATAGAAAACTAATTAGTAATCAATAAATAATATTAATTTAGAGTAAATTATTTCCAAATCTCTGAATCAAAATCTAAGAATATTTTTGTGACTCAAACAATAAATTCTTAATATATTTCTCATTCGAATGGTTTTTATTTTTAGAAAAGTTTTTAATTTTAGAAAAAAACGATTTATATATAGTTTTTGGTTTGAAATCAATTAAAGTGTTTTATCTATAAATAAATCGCATCAATGAAGACAATCGATTGCAGTAAAACCGATTACTGATTGGGATTTCACAGTGAATGGGACTCGATGTCAATTATGTGAGCAGGGCAATGCAAGTTCAAAAAAAGTCTAAGCTTGTAATTTATTAATTACAAAATTTTATTCAAGAGCAGTTTTTAGGATTTTGTTGTGACTGGTTGATAGCATTCAATGATTCGTCAGTAAAAGAAGACCAAAAATATAGTAAAAATGAATTTTCTGAACAGATTATCAACATTTTATGTTCAGATATGTTCCCAGTTTTTTGGGAATTCCCGGAAGATATGGAAATTTCTTATTTTCCTGGAAGGTATATCTTGGGAGTGGGAGACCTCGACGCTAACATTGCTTAAGCCTTAAACTGTTTTCTATTGAACTAAACGTTGTTTTTGAATGAAATATGAAACCAATGAACAGATTATTTGAAAATAACGTTAACTTTTGGCGCCATTTGTGGCACAAATGCAACAAAACATTTGATTTGATATAAATTTAGTTTTAATTGTTTGACAAACAAAATGTCAAAACAGTCGACAAATGATACGAAAGAAAACAATTGTTTGGTTTGTCTTGAATTCAATTCAATTATATATTTGTTTTAATTAATAATTGATTTGTTTTTAAAGGAAAGCAAAGAATTGGAGGAAAAAAGTGACGAAAAGCCGAAGAAAACGATAGAAATGATAGAAATGACTGAGAATTCAAAAGATTTGGAAAACGTTTCCAACGATTGCTTTGAATTCATTGAAACCGTTTTCAGAAACAAATTGAATGAAAATTTCGATATTTTGAGCCAAACTGTGGACGAGAACAAGGAATTGATTGAAACGATTGAAAGGACACAAGAATTGCGATTAAAAGACATTATTTTGAAATCAAATCTCAATATCAATGACAAGACTTCAACTGATTTGACAGAAAATGGTTTAATCGTTGAGTCGATTGCTCTCAACAGTTGTGTCCAGTCTTTGGCTTCAGAACTGTCGGTCAAAAGAGTACACAAAACAGAACTGTCGGACAAAACCAAAGTTCTGACCAGAAGTCTGGAACAGATGGAGAACAGAGTGCAGGAACTGAAGGCACAAAACGATTGCAAAGGAAGCCAAGAATACGTGACTCTCGCCCGGGCTATGCGAGTCATGTACAAGACCTGGAACAACTCACGAGTGGTCGGCAGTAAGACACCACTGACTGCACTGACAGCACAACTGATGAACACTTACTGTATTTGACTTTTCTTTGTTTTCTTTGTTTCAGTCCTTTTCAACAATAATGAAGAGAAGAATTTGGAGAAACTTATAGTCATTGACAGAGAGAACAAATCCGAAGCAGAAGTGGCCCAACAGTTCTGGCACTCAATCAATACTGACTATGGATTACAAGAATAAATATGTTCTCAATGTTTAGCCTCTTCTCAAACATTTCATATTTTATTCTATATTTTATTTCGCATTCATTTCATTAAAACCAATAATTATTTGTTTATATATTTCGAGCTTTGGTTTGACATAACGTCTGTTCAGAGATATGTAATAAACATATAATTGAATAAAGTATTGATTAAACGAACAATAATTTTATTATTAATGAAATTATTGATAAAATATGAATATCAGTACAGAAATCGATTGATTGATAATTACATAAAAACAAAGAATTCCTTCAATTCTTACAATTCAAGCGATCGTTACGTTTGCGGCCAAACAATAGCTCTGTAAGAAAGTGACGGCATTTGGCGCCAGACCTGAAGTGATCAATGGATTCAGTTTTCCCGGATGTTTGACCGACAGTTTTGACAACGATTGGGCCAAATAGAGTCGCGGATCAGACACTTCGCCCCCTAAGGGGTCGCGTTCTCTCTGTCCGGCGAAGACGAGCTGTGAATACGAGGCCTGGTATTCGAAAGTGTCTTCGATTTCGACGAAGTGCTCGTCTTCAGGAACGGTGTCGTCGACCGGCAGTTCGAACAGAGCCACCACTGACTGTAACAATGGGGCCCAGAATTGTGAGTACTGGCCAATGATTGTGGACTCGAGTTCGCACAAGATCTTAGTCATTCCGAACGACAGGATCTTCTTCTCTACACTTCCGGACACTTTCTGCACTTCAGGAATGAATAGCTTTTCCAAAACCATTCCAAACATATTCGGTTGAAGCGAATCGATTGTGTCGGACAGGGATTGGACGCCATATTTGTGGATAAATAGGGAGAAGAAAACGAGTAAACATTTTACGTATTTTGTTGTCTTAGAACTCGTCAATCGTTGGAACAAAATAATGAACACTTGTTTCATATAAGGGCTCAGACACTCGGGATCGGCATATCGTATAAGGCTTTGGAGAACATAAAAGCCCTGATTGTCGTTAGTCTTCGAAGCTATCAGTTTCTGAAACACTCCTAACAATGGCTGCAGTTTTGATGAATCGATAATCTGTTTGCAGGCCTTCTCTATGAACGCCTGTAGTAATCGAACCAAAGGTGCAATGTTTGCCAGTCTGTCCCATAGTATTGGTGCCAACAGGTGTGGGAATAACTGCATGTATGGCTCGGGTATACTGTTTTGATGGAAGCCGAGCAGCAAAGAGAGGATTTGGAAGACATAAGGCATGAATTCCTGGACGTCTTGAACGAGGATTTCCTGAAATATTGGGAACAAAACCGATTCGAAGTTTGAAACAAACGACCGGTCCTTTTGGCACCCGATTCGAATCGATAGACTTAGTGTTTCAAATAGATAGTGATTAAAGTGAGGTTTGGTAGGGTTTTTGGTCACTTCCGTCAGTTTAGCTGTCAATCGGGGCAGTAGTTGTGGAAAGTAAGGCAAAACACTTTCCTGTAGTAAACTGAATGATCGCATAATCGCTTTCATTGCGTATTCGTTCTGATGTGAGCCTGAAATCGACAAAATGCCAAACAAGCCGTCCAGTAGTGGACCTATCAGTGCATTCAAGTGTTCGGCTCTAATCGACGGCAGGTTCTGTTGAGTCGCGTCTCTCAGTGTAAACAACTTCTCAATCGTATGCGCGGCGTAGGTATGGACGACAACACTCGGAGCGCTCATGTGTTGGATTATGAGAGGAAGGGTTGGAATCACTACTTCTTTTAGTGGCAATTGATTTCGAAAAGTCATAACATATTTGAGTGCATCGGCTCTAAGGACAGGTATTTCACTCAAATTAGTGCTTCGCTCCAAATCGAGCCGAACCACATTTACGAAAAAGTCGGTTATGTTTACGAGTTCTGATGTAGTGGTCGTTCCTAACCGTGCGGTTCCGGCTTTAACGGCCAAAGAGGTCACCAGATATATAGCCGCGTCTTTGTTCCTCCAGTTCTGGAGAGGGTTTTGCGCGTATTTCTGAAGCATTAGTTGAATGTATTGACTGAATACAGTTGTCATCTCTTTCTCGAAATAACGCGACAAAGCCTTCACGAGATCACAGGCGGCTCTGCGTCTGGTGTCCACATCCGAGCCCTCTATATCTCGTCGAATATACTCTTCGGGATTGTCTTCGAATAGTTCTTCGTCAGAGACTCTGAACTCCATATTCGGAACAATTATTTTAGAGCTAATTGAGTCCAAAACGTTGTCCGCTTTGAAGAGATTCTGGTATTGACTTCGATCGGCCACTGAAGACAAGAAGTGAATGGCATTACTGACCAAAATGTCGTACTTGGGCTCAGAACCAGCAGTGATCAGCAGATTCCACACCGATTGGACGAATCCGGGCAAATAGGGCTCAAACTCTTCGTTATACTTCTGGGCATACATTCCAATGTTGTCACAGATCTGAGACTTCAGTTGTTCCAGAGGTCCGGCCTCTTCATCGTTGTCGCTATGAAGACACTTGTAATCGGCGGACAGTAAGTCTAGGAAGTGCTTCATCCAGACCTGCATATTGTCTTCGAAAAACTCGGGTAAGTCTTGAGTATTAAGACTATTGAATATTTTGGCGCAAAGTATTAGTGAACCGAATATTGTCCGCAGATTTGGGGCGTTATTCGACTGACTCGGGACCAACTCAACAGTCCATACGAACAGATTAGTGAATGGCTGTGCGAAACGGGTGAGCACATACTTGATCTCTGTCCACAACTCATTGGACTGGAACTCATGTCTGTACCGCTTGAAGAGTGAATGAGCCGTTTGTAGGACTCCATTGATTGCATTGAAATTGGTTTCTCCGCAACTCATTCGGCCGATCATGTCGTCCAAGAGGTTCGGCCACTTCTGGGGGAAGTCCTCGCGCCCTATGATACTGACCGCATCGCTCAGCTGTCTCTGGATCTGTTCGGGGCTTCTGAGCATCAGATCAATGATAACAGTCTTCACTTCATTCCTGTCCTTTGCACTGATCTTATCGATCGAGTCCTCGCTTTGACTCCAATTCCTTTTGACGAAGTTCTTGAAGACAATGGCGCCACTCATGCGCACCGTTAGCTCCAAATGGTTTGCGTCAATCAATTGGAGTAATAGTCCGCCAAAGCCTTCGTTCGCTTCGATTGATTGCAAATACTTTTCGGCATTTTTTCTGAGGTTTACGTCCGGAGAGAGTGTTTGCAACAGATATGCAGACAATTGAGTCAACGCTTCGTTCATTTGGGGATTCATTTCAGAGTAAGACTTGATATGAATTGAATTGATATTAAATATAAGTAATTATTATTAAACTAATTGTTATATTAATACCAAATATCAGACAAATTATGAAAACCAACAGAAAGTCAACTGATTTGACGCCAATTCAACGTTTCGCTGGTTTTGACTCTTTCAGAGACAACGCGTACATAAATAACGTTACGCTAAAAGAGAAAACAATGTTTTGACCCTTGACATTCAATGAACATTTAATGAACAAGATCTTGGTCTTCTTGTGGTGCAACGGCTGCTATTAATGGATTTAATTCTCTTTAATAATTCCCTATTAAGCCAATAGTTATTGAAGCATGGTGCACTTATGAACAGTGCTTTGTACTGTATATCTAAACTACTAATTCATTAAGTATTTAGTTTTGATAAATATATCGACAAAACTATTTGACAAAAGGATTATAACGAAAATACCCCCGAGCTATGAAATTGACAAGATGAATCCGGAAAACCGTTCATAAAGTTCATAAAGTGTATAACAGTCTGGCGCCAATAGAAGAAACAAGCATGAACGTTATTACCAGCGAGTACTTTGGATCTATTGGAGATAATCTTGAAAATATAGCCATTAGATAATTGGGTCAATTGGTATTCATAACTGGTATTCATAAGGCATTCATAACATCGGTATTCATGGTATTTGCAAAGCATTAGCTGAAATAACACTAACAGGTATTGCTGACGAATTTCAAAGTGAAATTTTTGTACATATTTTCGTTTTTCAAAATTTTGAAATTTTTACAACAATGGTGGACAGACGTACAGACAGACAGACAGACAGACGGACAGACAGACAGACAGACAGACGTACAGACAGACAGACAGACAGACGGACAGACACCTTCTCAAGAACATAAGCGAGTATACTTGCTAAAACGGGTTGGCTTATATTTTGAATATAATATAATCAATTTTATTTTAGTTGCAATTTTTTAGCTAATAGGCCCCCTTTTTAAGTCCACTTTCTTTAGAGGGCGACTATATAAATTCACCAACTGCCCCCCCAATACATGAAAATTGCTGAAAAATGTCCTAAAATGAATCAAAATAGAGAAAATCGTTGAAATTTCTTTGGGAAAAATTAATGTGGCCATACGTCACTGTCGATTGCTGGACCTACCGATTCTAATCCTTCTCCAGCCTTATTCTAAACCTCCAGCCTTTCCTAGACTACTCCAGCCTTACTCCAACCTTCTTCCGCCATTCCCTAGCATTCTCCAGCCGTTCCCTAGCATTCCCCAGCATTTCCCTAGCATTCTCAAATCTTGACCTAGCCTTCTCCAGCCTTTCCTTAACCTACTCTAGCCTTACTCCAACCTTCTCCAGCCTTTCCTTAGCCTACTCCAGCCTTACTTCAAACTTCTTCAGCCTACTCCAGCCTTGCTCCAAACTTCTCGAGCCTTTCCTTAGCCTACTCCAACCTTATTCTAAACTTCTCCAGCCTTTTCCTGGCCTACTCCAGCCTTTCCCTAACCTACTCTAGCCTTTCTCTAGCCTAAAAATTTTATACCGATTTGTAACTCTAGAGACATTGGAAAGTGGATTTAAATTCATAATGGGCATTCTTGTTTCTTCTATTGGCGCCAGACAAAGTACACTGCTAGGCTGAACGGTTTTCTGGTCTGACTCATTTCTTTACATTCCAATGTCAAGCAGAGAGAGCACAGATAGTTTACCCTGCGAGGGTCCGGGGCATTTTAAAAAATTCAAAATTTTCAAGTCAAAGGACTAAAATTCTTCCAGGGACATTTCTATCGTCAACCTAGTTGGTCGATAACTCATGAGAATAAGGGGCAGTTATTTTCGATCCTAAAGGTTAGTGTTTTCGGTGGACATCAATGATATAAAGATGAGTCGAAAGTATATTAATAATCAATTAATATTACCTGACTAGCAACTAGGTTGTTCGCTAACTCCTACAGAAATAGAAATGTAAAATTAAATAAAGGATTTTCTGTATGAGTGCTTACAACCTGTTGGCTAACAAGATATACGGAATCTCCATTAACAAGAAAATCGAAGCAAATCTTATTACTTACAAAACAATTCTGTATTTTATACTTTCAATTGTTTTCACTAAAACCATACAAACGGCTGAAAATGAATCAATTTATAGAAATGTCAATAATTGTAAGAAAATACTGTATGAACTCAATTAAAGTGTTGATTGTTTTGACTAAACTCTAACTGTTGTTTCCATGGATCGAATCCGACTATATTGTGAGCATTCAGAGTGTAATATAATATGAGAAACACTATTTGCATCTGGTTCTTTCAAAAGGTCAATTTTAACTAGGGATGGCCAATGGGGGGTATAGCCAAAATACCCCCCCCTAGGTTTTGAAATGGCCATTTTGGAGTGGCCTATTTCCGATGAGTTTTCGACCCCCCCCCCTATGTTGGCGAAAATAGTGGGCCAAAGCCGTGGAGTTTGACCCCCCCTCACGATTTTGGGAAAAATCCGCCATTTTACCCCCCCTAAACCCCCCCTAGGTTTGCCGAGTCTGGCGATCCCTACTGTTAGAGGTACTTTTTGTATGGCATTACTACTGTATATATCGGACTTGAACAAGCACGAACATTATTACCAGCCAGTATACACTACAATAGATGTATTGGTGATCACTGATCACTGATAAGCTTAACCTGGACAATATAGCCAATAGAAGATAATTGGAAGAAAATAAAGACAAAGAGCTATCGATTGCACAATGTTTTAGAATCAGAAACAGAGAAATCAAATATTCTGGGCCTTACTTGGAATATATCGAACTTGAGTTGCCCGGAATGGTCTTTAAGCATATGATAGACAGCACAAACCAGTTTATGCGACTGAATGTAAAAACTGACGGCCAAATCGCTAGGCAGAGGGGGCTGAAGCGATTTCTGAACAATACCAGTGCAAGTGTTAGATATTTTGTTGGAAACACAAATATGGAAACAAACAGTGATTTTTCGTATTTATCTCACATTTCATACACTATTCGGTTTGAGTTTACCATTGAATGCAAAAACAGTAATCGATTTAATATTGCACTCAAATTCGAATCTTATTAAAACTATACCGTATTCTATACAGTACTCTACTCTACAGTATTTCCCAATTGTCCCTGACCTTTTAAAAGAAAGCTACCCGGGATAGAATGATGAATCAGAAATAGTTAGAGTTTAAAGAAAAATATGACATAAATATGAAAATCACTTTCTATTAACACAGGGATGTGCAATGTGAACAGGGCCAAAATATCTCGTTTAGCCTAGCAAGTTTCTAAAATAAACTGTTCCACTTCTAATTTCCGAATTTAATATATTATGGATTTGTGTCAACGTTTCCTAATTCATAGGTTTTGAAGCACCTTGTACATTGCACCTTGTACATTGTAGTCGTGATAGTAGAAAAAGAGCCCAGGTATGCCAGGAGTGTTGTTATCCAGACTTAAGTTCGATATAAACATCGTTATAATAGAGAATAATTACAATTATTTTCATTCACTCTTATAATCAAAATCAGTGTTAACACTGAATCTCACTATAAGAGTGACTCAAACAGTGAAACAATTGAAACATTGAGTACTTATCAACTAGAGATGCCCAAGGTCGGCCGAGTCAGTGGGGTATAGGGAGTGGTAAAATGGCCGACTTTTGGCTCAAAATTCAAGGGGGGTATAGGAGGGGGTATTTTGAAAATAAGATGGCCGCCACAATGGCCGAAAAATGGCGTTTAAAGTCGAAAATGGACTATTTTGACCGAATTTCGACCAAATTTGGCTTAATTTAGCTAAATTTAGCATTAATTCACTTAAATTAAGCTTAATTTAGTTGAATTTAAGCTAAATTTAGCCGAAATTCGGTAAAAATCGGCCATTTTTACCAAAATGGCGCCTTCGGCGCCATTTTCGGTATAGGTCGCGAGCCAAAAGTCGAGGGGGGGTCTAGCAGAGCCTCAAAACACAGGGGGGTATTTTGCCAAATCTCAAACTCAGGGGGGGTATTTGGGTCTATACCCCCCTTGCACATCCCTACATAAAAGAATGAAATATTCGCACAATTTATTGAATACAATAATATTGAGATATAATTGGATGCAATCGAGTCGTTCTCAACGCTATTAATCAATATCTTTGATATGTCCACATCTTTTAAACAAATGTTCAATACCCTGCTTAAAGAAGGGACGGGGCCTTGAGGACAAGTATTCAGTCACAGCTGTCTTGATGTCTTCCGAGATTCGAATTGTTTGCCACCAATGAAGTGCTCAAGTGATCCATACAAGTGATAGTCAGACAGAGAGATGTCTGCACTATAAGCAGGTTGACACAGAACTTTTCATTTAAGATCAGTCTTGATCTTGTGCTGGGTCCCTTTCGCAGTATGAGCACTGGCACTATTTCAGCACAGAGTTCATGTGGCGCCCAAACACCTTGTTGATTTGCTTTTCCTATGTAAAGAAGATGTCACTGAAAAGTAGAAAATGAAGAATTAAGCCCTTGGGTGAGCTCAGCAATGGTCAGACGAGGATCAGATTCCACCATCGACTTCAGTAGGTCATTGTCCAGGTCTTCAGGTCAACCAGGTCGATAGCCATCTTTGAGATCACAAATTCGAGATCAAAATTTTCTGAACCACTCATGGAATGGGCGAACATTTAAGACATCATTATAAACATGGCAAATATTCTTGGCAGCCTCCGTGGCCTTGCTACCTGTTCGAAACTCATAGAGCATACAATGTCTTATAGGGAATAGGATCAGACATTTTGACAGATCAGTCAGAAACAACTTATAAACAAAAATTTAATGTCGAATATCTCTTCTTTCGAGCACTATTTGAAACAATGCGAACCCTTTCAAATAGAACGTTACAATTTAGCCGACATTTGGCGCGAAAACTTATGAATTCTCCTAATATTTTTGAACTCTAGTCTAAATCCTCTAACAATCAAATTACCCCGAGCGAGAGGTAATTTGATTGTTAGAGGATTTAGACTAGAGTTCAATAATAGAATCGAACCCTAATGTGGGAATCGTTTTCCGTGTTCTATTCAGAGTCCGTGTACTCAATTAAGAAGCGCTTAAAATAGATTGTATTCTTTGTATTGTCTTAAATTGTGTTAATTTTGTATAAAACTAACCAAAAATGCCTAAAATTAAAAATAATTTAGTACATAACTTAGTTTAAAGAAATATTTTGTGATTGCTTGCATTTCAGACTATTTGTTTGTAAATCCATTTGATTTCTTGTATATTAAAAACATTAATGACTTTATATTAAGAATAATATGTTTTCTAAATAAAGACCGAAAAACGATTCCCACATTAGGGCTTGATTCCATTATTGAACTCTAGTCTAAATCTTTTAACAATCAAATTACCTCTCGCGCGTATAAACAACTATTTTGCAATGCTTTACTTATAAATTATAAGTAATAATCTTCTATTCGGGGCATATTTTCAGTACATGGAAATGAATAGAGTTTTATATAATTGATTTGTTCACTGCTATCACAACAGACCAAAAGAATTAGAGATTGAGTTACACTTATAGCAGAAGATTTGGTTTAAATATTAATTTTATAGCAAAGTATTGTTTTATGCGATCATTCTATCTGTTAGTATTCATAGTCTGGCTCTTATATGTAGTGCCGATGATTTATGAATTTTATGACCCGGACAACTGTCTCACTATACTTATTATATTGTTCTGGAGTGTGTGCACCTATATCTTTGTGCGGAACTTCCTGACAATGGGCTTGGGTCTGATGGCTCTCTTATACCCGACAGCTATTTATCTGAAGTACAGATACCAAGAGATCAATGATATACTGGATATTGGATTCAGATTTCGCGACAATATTTTGATTGAAGCAATCGATAGACACAATTCGATAACAAGAATGACTAACCTATTGAACAAACAGATGAAGAATATAATATTTATTTCCTATCATTTCTTTCCTCTCATTACAGACATTGCATTCTTTACAGTCATTTCAAACGACAATAATATAATACTTAGACTTCTGATCGCATTCTTCTTATTTATTGGTTTACTCGCATTGCTTTCAATGGTCTTTATGTGCACTTCACTCACGAAAGCTGCCCACCGGACACGTCATGTCCTACACTCTTATCTCGTCAAAAAAGATCCACCCGTTCAGATCAAAATGAAAATTATGGCATTAATTGAGTATTTGTCCGGACCTGACATTGGCTTCTATTGCAATGATTTGTTTCCAATGAATAATTACGAGTTCTATAAATTCAGTGCTAATTTGATAACAAGTTATTTGATTATTATTAATCTTGTCTATAAGTAGATCCGAGGGAGTAAATAGGGGGTAGTTTTTAAATCCCGCGCGTTTTAATGAAGTGCACTAGCACATTATACTCCTCCCATTCTAACAACTGCGAGTGGCATGTTTACATTTCGTCACCTCATAACAGGTGTATTGAACGGCAATGGCCGACAGCTC
>JAQIWA010000428.1:0-32376 GCA_034693305.1 Eueremaeus valkanovi | reverse complement strand
AGAGTGAATTAAACCAAATATTGATTGATTGGAAGCCTAGGGGGTGCTGAATCTGGAAACAATCTGGGTTTTGCTCGAAAATGCTCGGGGGGTGCGAAAAATGCAAATAAAGGTGCTAAATAATACAAGTCACATTTTTTCCACCCCCTCCGAGCATTTCCGAGCAAAATCAAAAATAAGTTCAGATTCCGATCCTCCTAGGCTTCCAATCAATCAATAAATTGGTTAAATTCCTCTAAATTCTAAACTTTTATAGCTATTTTCATCCTGCTCTATGGGACTTCCATTATAAAAATTAAAATTCACACAAAAATTCTCCAGGCTTATAAGGGTTATTTTGATCACAGATGATGATACAATTGATTTATTTGATCGTGCTAACTAGATTTTACGAGATAATCGAAGTTTAATTTTCATGGTCCGGGTCTTTTTCTAAAATATATAATTTTCTATTTGTTTTTATCAGAATTTCCGGATTAATTATAATTCTGATAATTTATAATTTTTAATAAACGTATTTTAAAACTATCAAGATTACAAACTAATGAATAGATCATATTTTCAAAGCATATATTCAATAATTATGTAATGAGTAGAACAGATGAGAGTTATTTAATAACAGGATATTTATAATAAACTTCAGAATCAATATAAAATTATTGATATTTCTACGAATCTAATCGTCAGAAAAACATTAGAAATGAATCAATATTTTTCAAAACCATTTCTTAGTTTGATTTCAAGGTAAAGGCTGGCAATTCAGACATTCAGTTAAGATGGGTGTTAGACCTATATACAATTTAAGCAGAGATAATGAAGGGAGGGTTCAGCCAAAATACTCCCACAATTTTGAAGTTGAGAGTACCAGAGTACTTTTTCCGTCAGAGGCTAACAAAATTGCGCTGGTTGCACTTTTTTTTTATAGAGACTGATTTTAAACTAAATTTTGTCATAATTTAACATATTTTGGTCCAAATGTGCTCAAATTCAGGCATTTTTTGCAACCATTTAGTTCTGGTGCCAATTGGCTACAATTTTATTTTTAAAAAATACCCCCTCAGACCCCCACCTAGAATCGTTGAGCTTTGTTCTCTCTGAATGTGAGCATAGCTTTGTATAACACCTAAAGTTGTGTTTAAGAGAGTATTAAAAAATTAGAGAACGAAGAATCGATTTTAAATATTTTGATGTTTTTATATGAAAGCATTCACTACTGTTGTGAAGGTATATATTGTGTGGATTTGATACACAAAAAACAGTAACGGTATCGGTAGTAGATTGTAGTGGGCATGACATGACTCCAATTGACTTACAGGTGCAGAAACTCTATCGCAGATCATAGACACACAGCGATAGATAAACACTAGAAATAATATTTTGTTCATTCATTCATTCGATATGTCATTATATTTGTGTTAATCACCCGAACACTCAATTATTTTGTTTTATTCTAACGACAAATCTTTAATGATTTCTACTTTTTTCATCTTCTAAACAATCATTTGGATAATGAGGTAAAGAAAGTCTTCTTATATATTATTTCATATATTTCTATAAGTTTTGTTAATTCAAACGATAAATACATTTCAATTGTTTTATCAGAAATTATTAGCATTTCATACATAAACTGCTTTCAAAACTTAATTGAATCTTATTTTCATAGATAATTCAGTTTCAAAATATGGGTTATATTTGCAAATATTAGACAATAAATATAGATCAGGGATGTTCACTGGCCTGTTATGCCCTGTTATTATAATGTTCAGTTGAATGAGATGAATTCCTATTAATACCTACGAGTGGGAAAAGTGTATAAATGAACAGTGTCATATTGTAACCATCCAATAACAATTGAAAGATGTTCTGAGCGCACATTCATCGAAAAGCACTGATTCTGTGCTTTGAGTTCATATCAGAGATAGCAAGGGTAAGATCTACACACTTAGTATCTAACATAGAAACCCTAGGGGAGTGACCCCCCCTTTTAAATTTGATTCCAAATACCCAAGTAGCTTCGAGCAAAAATCTGTCATTTAATATTATGGCTACCCCCCCCCCCTTGCATATCCTTGAATATTGTTTGGATAATATACTTTTATTCAAAATTCTTAGTTTAGTAATAAAATCTATAAAAATGGTTAAAAATCTGTTCAAATAATGACAATTCATTTACGAATCACATTATGTCTATTATGTCTCATATTTTATGTTTTTATTGTAAAATTAAATGTTTTTCTAAACAAAATCAATTTAATATTTCAGTTGATTCGTTAAATTGTTCAGAACTGAAATACGGATATAATTATGACTCAAATGAATTCATATCTGGGAAACAAAAGTCAAACAAAATCGGAAAAATCCAATTCACTAATTCATTTGCATATTTCGGTCAATTTTTTTCTGTTGACCCAAAAACCTAATAAATAATTGCATTTTACATAAACTTTTCATCGCTTGTTCTCTTCGTATATATATATCTTTGATTGCAGTGAACCTGAATTGTCGTTATCTAAAGCTAATTCATAAACAATTATTTGAATGCAAATTAAATCAATAGTACAGTAGCTGTATATCTCTCACAGTTAGTATTATAATCTTTTACGTGGATAACTTTGCATTATATTAATCAATTCATCGGATTCTCTGCGGATTTGAAGTTAATTTTGATAATTATTTCGAAATTATATTACAGTATATTATGTTTAGAGATAACCAGAGTTTTTATATACTTATTATTAGAATTACGTCAAACTCTAAATGCAGTCATTATTAGAACAAATTTTTTCACAAACAGTTTAATTAGTTTTTAATCATAAAATTTTATATTAATTTCATCTGAATTTACCGTAAATTTACAACTTTTACAACGTTAATTATATCACATAAAACAAATGCAAAGCTTTTAGTATTTTATCAATTCTTTAATTATTAATTGATTAGAATTTTGTGAAATATTTAATCGAATCGAATGTCTATAAGGTTTCAAAGCATTAGAAAAAACATTAGAAATGATAGGAAATGAATGAATGGATGAATGAATGGATGAATGAATGAATGAATGGATGAATGAATGGATGAATGAATGAATGAATGACTTTTAATATATTAAGCTTTCATTGCGTGCAGTCTTACAAAAGTCTAATATCTTTAGCGAACATTCAATGATAATCATTAAATTGATGTCTATTTGTTTATTACATAATATTTACTTAATTCATACAATCAATGCTTTTGTACCAAAATATTGATAATCTGAATAAAGTTTCAAGATTATAAAGTATAAAACCTCCTTGCTTAGACATGCATGTGCGATCTCTGCTGCCAAATATATACGTAAAACATGTATTTTATAGAAAATTAATAAATATTTTTAGAGACTATTTGTTATTTCAAAAACTGAATCCTTTTTAATATAAATTAATATAAATGCAAATTAATGTAAGCTTTCATTAGAAGCACAAATGAATGGATAGAAAAGCAAATATGACGTAAAACAACCTTTTTTTTGTTCAAGATAATTGACTGGACTGGTAGTTTGCGTGATGCCGGCCGCCAAAGTATCTCCTTCCATGCCCTCTACGACTACACTGAACCAGCAATTCATCAAATCTATCAAATGTTCCGATACTTCGCGTCCATTAAGTCATTCGATGACAGCTAATGAGTCGATTGAAAGTTCAGACAATTTAGTCTCAGATATCACAGGTATTACACTGTTATTACTTTCATTATTCATAGATATCTTCAATCCATACCTTATTTTAATGTTAAGTCTCAATCAAATCCATTTATAGCTCCACTAATGATAGAGAATTCAATCGTCAAATACTGTGATTTGAGTGCAAACGATATGAAACAAACGCCTTATGAAAGAACGCTTCGTTCACTTGGAAGCGATGAGCGCTGGCAGAGAGAGATCACTTTAGGCCGAAGGATTGGCTTTTACCGGTTCAGAGGTGAGATCGGCACAGGCAACTTCTCTCAGGTCAAAGTGGCCCTCCATTGTCTGACCAGAGGTAGGTTTGAAATTTCATGCGATTATTAAAATTAATTGTTTTAATGAAAAATAAACTCCGTTTGAATTGCATAAAGAATTGTGAACTCTGTTGAAAATACTGTATACGTGTGTACAGTAAGTGACAGTAAGTGACAATAAGGACAATTTTGATACACATGTTTCAAATATAAAATTATGTTTAATTGCAAGTAATCCAGAGTATCAAGTTTATTAACCTCGTAAATGACAAATGTGCAGGCTACCTATATAATTTCAAAATTCTATTCAGTTATTCCTTTAATTGAATGAATCGGTTCATAATTATAGCTTATAAGACATCAATGAATATTTTTTAACCAATCAATACATCAATTGTCGACATAATCTAACTATACAGTAGTGAGTCATATAATCCGGACCAGAGATAGGCAATAGGGGGTACAGGGGATAAACCCCCTGATATTTTCGCTGAGGCTGACCCACCCCCTGTTTTTCGACTATTTGGAGGCGAAAACTCGAAAGGGGCACTTTTTAGAGAAAAAATTGATTCAATTGTACCCTCTTGTTCAAAATGTGTGGCTCACTCATTGCCTATCTCTGAATCCGGACAATCGATAACAAAATAGTGAATCAAATAATAAAATTTCTCTTTTCTTACTGTTAGTGAATCAAATCTAGCATTTATTACATTTTTAATGTATTACTAATATTGAAAGTAAAAAGTATGCTGGACTCATATAGATCACATATACCATTCACTATTAAGTTACCATGTTGCTTTTAAACGGCTTGAAAGCTCTCTGAATTTGTTTGAGTAACGATATTAAAAATTATAGAAAAAATCAAAGAATGGTTGCAGAAGAGGTCAATTTAATTGAAGAGTGCCTTCACTGACTTGGATGCTATCAAACCATCAAATTCTTAAATAAATAGTAATCTCATTGAAAAAAGTAGTTCACTGTTGACAGACAACTAATAGTTTCAATTCATATAAAATCGATTGCTTATACTGTAGACTCAGACAAAGACTCAGACTTTAGGCTTAACTTGTTTTTACATTTATTGCTAACTTTATTATTATTTCGTTTTTCCATTGAATGACTTTTGTATTGATTAAGTGTTTGGTTAATAAATTATAGAGAAAGTAGCAATCAAGATTATGGACAAGGCTAAATTGGACTCCAAAACACGTAAAATGCTTTTAAGGTAAGTGCTGTTCAATTTAGCCAATTTATTAGATTAGTCACTCTATTAATTGGAGCCCCTAGATCAAGTTTAGCTCGTTTAGCTCAAGTTTAGCTCAAGTTTAGCTCAATTTGTGCCTTTTAAGGCTACCTGTTTAGGTGAATAATAATGATCTTGAATATGATATCAGAGATAGGCAATGGGTCTAACGACAGGGGGGCAAGTAAAAAATTTTGGCCAAAATCAAGGGGGTACAAAATCCCTACAAATACACGATTTTTCCAAAAAACCGTTTTCCCCTAAAACCCCCGTCCTTGAGCTTCGGCCAAAATCGCAGGGGAGTTACCCCCTGTACCTCCATTGCCTATCACTGATATGATATTAAAAAGTTGACAAGATCATTTCATAATAATTATGATAACATTATTTACTGTAAAGGCTTTTCTTCATTCATATGAATTCATTAATTGAAATAAATTCTTAAAAATATATCGTTTTTAAAATTGTGCTAATTTTGAATTTGAAGAGAGATCAATTCGATGGAAGTGCTTCATCACCCGAATATAATCAGTATTTTTGAAGTAATCGAAACCCTATCCAAAATTTATTTGGTTATGGAATTCGCACCGAATGGAGAATTATTTCAATTCATTACAAGAGTCGGTCGAATGGAAGAAAATGTGGCAAAACCTCTGTTCGCACAAATAGTAGCGGCGATCGATCATATGGTAAGTCACTGCGAATGTCGGCAATAGGATAACTGACTGAGTTTAGATTAAATATTGGAAAATACCTCCCTTTCCCGGCGGCGAGATATCCCATAATTATATTTAAAATATTGAGATTTTGTATGAATGCAATGCAAATGAAGTAATGACTCGATTACTGTTGAGTGAACTAATGTTGTGTTGTGTTGACAGCACAACAAAAACATAATACACAGAGATATTAAGGCCGAGAATATATTCTTCTCGGATCTGAAGACTGTGAAAGTCGGCGATTTTGGATTCAGTACTCGTATCGAAGCCAAAGAGCAATTGTTATCCACTTTTTGTGGGTCTCCGCCATACGCAGCGCCCGAGCTCTTCAACGACGAGAACTATGTCGGCCCTTATGTCGATTACTGGGCTTTAGGGGTAAACTAACGTTGGCAAATTTCAGGAATTTTTCATCAGACAGTAATTTTATGTCTGCCAATAAATTAATGAAAAATTGTTGCCATAAGCCAGCACATTTGATAGTGAATATGATGACATAGTATTACAATTATAGGTAGTCATAAGTTATGACTCATAACTAATTTTATGAATTCAAGTCATTCATATTTTGCTAAAAATTTTAAATATTCAACAATTACTCAAACTATGAAAAATTCCAGAAGCCTTTACCAGGAGCAATTGATTGGTAGATTTTTAATAAATTGATTCATTTGCAACGCTAGGTATTGCTCTATTTTATGGTAACCTCTTTAATGCCATTCAAAGCACAAACCATTTCATCGCTGAAAAAGTTAATTCTCGGAGGAGTTTATGAAATACCGGAATATGTGAGCGAAGAATGTCGTTCTGTTATCACTGGTCTTCTCAAAACCAATTGGACTGAACGCTCAGATTTAAACCAATTGAAAGTCTCGCAATGGCTTAATGGACAGTCGCTTCCCGAGAGTTGGCCTCAATATAAGCTACAAGTTTTTGATAACGAGTCAGAGGAGCACAACAATAATGTTTGCCTGTCTTGTGAGGAACGACAGGCTTATAAACAACTCAAGGATTTGGGGATTAATGATGTGCTCATTGCCGACAATGTGGACAAAGGCTGTCGAAGCAGTGTTACCGGAAGTTTCAGTATTATTCTCAACAGAATTATCAAATCTAAGCACAAGAATGAGTCGAATGAAAGGAACGCAAACGAGAATATTATTCCCAATAACTGTGACATTAAGTCCTTTCAGAGTAAGAATGATGTGATTCACACAAAGTCTTCGAAATCTAGCACTAAATCAATCAAATCGTTGAAAAACATATTCACAGATAAAACGATTGTTTTTAATCATTCAAAAGTCGGCGAAAGTTCTTCGTTGGCTAATAATCATGAAATGTCGAAACCGATGGCCAAAACTCGAAAACTTAAAAAATCCAAAACTTGTTGTTTGCTGTGAATCAAAGACGGCTTAAGTATTAATAATATGAGACTCGATATAAGTCTTATGTTTTCCGAATCAGACTTCGAATACACGATTGTTGTCGTTATGTAAGCATTGTTTAACGAGTCAATCAATCAATCAATCAATCAATCAATCATCCAAGTCCATTTTAATATTCAATAAGATTTCGAGGTAAACGGACTCTTCTTTTGAAATCAAAAGACAGGGTAATAAAAATTGTTGCTTGAGTTCAATTATAGAATAGCTTAACGAACAGCAAATTATATTATTTTTTTCAATTATTTATTTAATATAATTTCGCAAAAATGCTTTTCAAACGCTTCCATATACTAAACAATGACTATATTATACATTGATTGTCAAAATTATAACCAATACTGCAACCAAGGTCACTGAGTTATTCTATTATTTTATTCATGTGTTTGGATGAGATTATTGTCACTAATAATAAGACAGCAATACTGTAATTGTGTAGACAGTAGTGTCCAATGTATCCAACAAAACAACCTATATATGAATATTTGGAATATGACCTATCAAATTTCTGGTTTGCACCATGATCATTGTGTAACATTCATGCAAATTGTTAGCTTAAGTTTAAAAAGCATTTTCAACATAAATCTCATCTTTGAAATCAGGCCCAGGAGTTGACCTTTATTTGGTCATTCATTTCAGTATTATTTCCAATTCATTCCACGAATAAATATATTTCAAAAGGATTGAAGTTTTGGCCTAAAATGTAACCTAAAATGTAACCTAAAATGTAACCTAAAATGTAACCTAAAATGTAACCTAAAATGTAACCTAAAATGTAACCTTGATCTATTTATTATGTAAATATAATCTATGTAAATATTATTGAATTGTAAGCAATTTATAATAATATACTATAATATTGGGAAAAAAATAAATGTCACAGAACTTGATAAGCCTTTGAAACCCATTTGTATTCAAAAAGAGCTTTCAATTAATTATTTCTTTATTCGAATTCATTGTTATTTCTATTCATTTGAATAGTGAAACAAATCCTATATTTTGTAATTAATTCTATTTATCAGATATTTTGATGAAATAGTCGTTATTTTAAAAAATAAAAATTTATTTATTCTTTTGCTTTAATTCATAAAAATTATTAACGAATTTCACAGATAAGAGTGTCATTTCTAACACACAGTTCGATTTCTGCTTGGTTACAACCAGTTTATACCGAGGCCTTATTTAGTTTAAAAATACTGCATTTAAAATTATTGAATTCATAGAATTCATAGAATTATTACAATAATTAGAATTTATTATTGAATAGTCCAGGGTGTTCAATAAGCTCCATAATTTGACCAAGTACAAGCAGTTTTGAAACATATCTACGTCAAAAGAAGCAGCACTTAATGAAGTGGAATAATTTTGAACAAACTATTGGCAAGATATTCGAAGCGTATATTCTAACTTAGGAATGTGCAAGGTCCGCAGAGACAGGGGGTAGAGGGATGGGTAAAATGGTAAATTTAGACTATTTAGCCTTAACTTGGTTGAATTTAAGCTAAATTTAACCGAAATTTGGTTAAAATCGGTCATTAACCGACTAAAAAACCTAGGAGGACCTTTGATAATCACTCCCCCAATTGGCCATCCCTACAAATATTTTGAAATAATTGAAAATTTGAAACAATTGTTTTGATATTGAATTATAATTAAAGAGAAATACATTCAAATCCGACCTATAATTGACGGAAGAGTTGGCACAGAATGAGTCTATTCATAAAAATTATTGTTTTCCTCATCCGAGTCATTAGTAATTAATAATTATAAAAACTTTTGACATTAAAATTATTAATACTATAAATGCTATAAAAGTGTAATTATTTAAATGATACTGGTCATATTAATAGTTTACGAATATTAAATTAATAGTAAGCTTGCGATCAATGAATTCATAGAAAACAATGACATCTTTTGATACTTTCTTTGAATACATGTAAATGAAGTTGAGCTCAGATATGGATGTTCTCTGACATGACGTGAATTAATCTCATAATTCAATCATTAGTTTTGTTTACTTTTATTTATTTAATAGATTTAATAATAATTATTATAAATATAAATACGTTTCAAACAAATACTGTTTTACGGATTAGGACTGAAATCAGTTGAATGAATGACTCAATTAATGAACAATTGATTCAATAATTTCTATACTTTTTCAGAAAAACAGTTCAAATGAACAGAAGTTTTAACAAAGATTTGATTCAATAAATTCAATGAATTCTTATCGCAATTAATGATTAGAAATAGAGATAACTATTTGATTGAATCGTTTCATATATTTTCAAAACTATTTTACTTTTGAACGAAAACTATATTTAATTGAAATCAAAACCAATTGAATACGAAATGGATATGAAGTGGGAGTTGAAGGAGATGTTCGACTCGTTGGTGTCGGCGCCCAAATACCATTTGGCACTCGAGGGCTGTCTCCTTATGTGTGTCCTTTGGCTCATATTCCACAAGAGCTATAAACCCGAGTCATCCAAACTGACCGAAAAGGTTAGCATTTGTTTGAAATCCAGTTGTGTTTTGGGTTTGGCTTTCGTTAATCGATTGACTCAATGCTTAGGAAAAGGAAGAACTGATCAACGAGTGGACACCCGAACCCTTAGTGCCCGACACACCCGCAGATCATTACGCACTGAACCCGAGAATAGTTACCTCAAAGTTAGGCAAACATATTGTTGTCGACGGAAAGGATTGTCTGAATCTCTCGACTCATAACTACTTGGGTTTCGTTGAGAACGAGAAGTGCATCGAATCGGCGATCAAAGGGCTGCGCAAGTATGGGGTCGGCTCCTGTGGGCCCCGAGGCTTCTATGGCACTGTTGGTCAGTCGGCTCTATTGAATGGCAACTCACATATGGTTTATATAAATGGTTTGCTTTATATTCAATGCAGACATTCATCTGGAACTGGAGGCCAGACTCGCAAAGTTTATGGGCGTTGAAGAAGCGGTTCTCTATTCGTATGGATTCTCTGCCATTTCGAGTGCAATCCCCGCCTATTCCAAAGTGGGAGACGTTATCTTCGTGTGAGTCCATAATCACTGTCTGAAACGCATATTTTCGGTCTTTGAATATAAACCAAATGTAACGGCACTATAGGGACGAAGGCGTCAACTTTGCGATACAACAGGGACTGATCGCATCCCGCAGTAAAATAAAGTTCTTTAAGCACAATGACGTCCAAGACCTGCACCGCTTACTTGAGGAACAGGCGGACATTGACCGCAAAGTATGTCAAATAATAGTAGAATTGTTTTCATATGAATGTAATAATTGTCTGAACGCCCAGAACCCGAAGAAGGCCAAAGTGACCCGTCGTTTCCTTGTGGTCGAAGGCCTGTACATCAACTACGGAGACATCTGTCCACTGCCCGAAATGGTGTGCTATATATCATGTCTTGATTTGACACTCAATTCATTCCAATCTATCCATAGCTTGAGCTCAAAAAGCGATATAAAGTCCGAATGTTTATCGACGACACCTGTTCTCTGGGCGTTCTCGGAGCCAATGGTCGCGGAGTGACCGAACATTTCGGCGTTTCCGTCGATGACATTGATATGATTTCGGCGACTCTGGAGAACGCAATGGCCGCTTATGGAGGCTTTTGTTGCGGAACCAGTTTTATTGTAGACCACCAGCGCCTCTCTGGGCTCGGATACTGTTTCTCGGCATCTCTGCCCCCACTGCAGGCAGCCGTCGCTCTGACATCCCTCGAGACCATCGAAAAGGACAATTCGATTATTGAAAGATTGCGACAAAATTCACAAACAATGCATTCGTTACTCAAAAAGTATACAATTATTGAATAGAAATATATTTTTATATTTCATTGAATGCAAACAAATTGATTATTTCTGTTTGGATAGTATTCCATACGTGAAAGTGGCCGGGTATCCCATATCACCCATAAAGCATTTAAGATTCGCCAACAGTAGTGATGACCGCAAACTCGAGACCAAGAAATTGGAAAAAGTTGTTGAATATGTGAGCCTTTGATTGGGTTTTGATTAGAATTATTCGATTATTATATCTATTAATCTATGTTAGGCTCAGGAAAGAGGATATGCGCTAACAGTGGCCCGATATCTGGATGATAGCGAACACTTACTACCGGAGCCCAGTATACGCCTTATCGTAACCGCTATTCTGACCGATGAAGAGATGAGACAATCGGCTGAACTCATGAGTCAAGCATTCGAATCGATTTGCAATTCATACTAAGATTTAGTATTTATTCAATTATTTTATCTCTGATTCACAAATAGATTAATCATTTAATCGGTATTTGAAATATAAGCCAATATTTATTGTTTTGAAAAATAATTTAAATACAAAAGAATTGCTTTTAAATGCAAAGCAATAATAAGGGAATTCGCAAAGTGCCGAACCTAGGTCGCGGCGCCGGCGGCTCTTCAGAGCTCTGATGGGCTCATTTAAAATTGAGTGATTCAGCCAATCAGAGCTCCAAAGAGCTACCGGGGCCGCGACATAGGTTCGGCACTTTGCGAATTCCCTTTAGATATAAAAAGATTTTAATTACTATTTATATAAGAGTTTAATATCGATTGGAACGACATTTGAGTAAAGATTATAATAAATGCATAGGTTTTACAAAAAATAAGATTTGTTTTCATCAGATTTTCATGATTTTACTGATTATTATATTAAAAAAGATTTCGATTAAAACATTGAAATTATTTTTAAATAAGAATTCAAAATATGTTTTGTTCACAAAAATTATGGGAAAATTTGGTCCGATTTTAGATTTGCTGCCAAAAAGTGATTGGAATTTGTTGTTCGCTCTCATTGGTGCGGACGCACACCTCTGAACCCACCTCTACGGGTGCACTGCCGGCCAACTCCATAAGAGCCAAAGCGCCCATTATTTTCTCCCTGTGCTCACTCATGTCATTCTCATCGGCCTCTGCATCCAATTCTTTGTGCAGTTTTCTGGCGGCGCGACCTACGTGTGCGATCACAGACCGACGCGACTCCTTTCGCCCGCTTTTGCTCTTTTTCTCCCCTTTTCTGCTGTTATTCACTGTATTTCCGATATTTTTATTCACTTTTAATACTTTATTCGCCGAAGAGTTCTGTTCCTCATCTGATTGATGGCCAGCAATGCGTCGAACGCCCGAACGCGGGTGAAGACTACAGCGCCGGTTGGCGTGAGTGAACCGATTGGAACAGCCTTTCGGTGATTATCAAAGAGTTTAATAAAAGTTTTCAAACAATTAATGCAAACGAATACCGATTTTGGTGCAAATGAACGGCTTTTCCCCCGTATGGAGCCGTTGGTGAGTTCGCAGTTGACCCGACTGTGCGAAAGCGCGGCCGCAATCGCCGAAATCGCACCGATAGGGCCGCTCACCGGTGTGTGTCCTCATATGCGCCTGCAATGACTTCTCGCGCGGGAAGACTCGGTTGCAAACGTCACACTTGATAGCGGACGGGGAGGTCGAGCCCGAGAGGATCAGACCTGTGATCTCCTCGAGTCGAGGCCGACCTCTTTTGGCCGAACTGGAGCTCAGGTCGAAGGGGTTGGGCGACGATGTGCTGCAGTTGGAGCCCCAGACGGCCGGCACTGGACTCAGTTGTATGGACTGCGCGGAGTCTGACCACAGCCAGGGGTAGTACAGACTGTTGTCTTTGGCCATCGGAGACGAACACATCGATTGCTGGTTATTGTCCTCATTGTTGGTCTCTTCGGTCAAATTGTTTGCACTTTTGCTCGAATTCGGTGTCGAATACACTATAACTGAGTTTTCAGACATTATTTCAATTATTTATAAATAGATTTGAATTTAAAAATCGATTAAAACTCAATTGTTTTGAAAGTATTGGCTTTGGGCTCAACTCAGACGTAGAGCGCATATAAAGCCCTCAACAGAACCGCCGGCGCCAACACTGACAGTGCTTTTGAGTTTAGCGCCAATTCATTAAAGGCTAACAAAAACATTGTTAAAGAGTTCACTAAAACTACATTTCCATAAATTACGTCCGAATTAAAGGGATTTGGGATTAAAGGGAATCCGAAACGACTTTTAACTTTAAACCTGTAATCAATCCATCCATTCATTCAGTGCTTATTCTATTTATTTTCATTCAAAGGTCAAATTTAGCTCATATTTGATAGAGTTTTGAGAGAGGGTTCCAATGGGTCGAACCATTGGCTAATCAATGAAACTGCAGCTCATTTTTAAACATTTACTCGAATAGGATTTTTAGAATATGTTTGGGTCACCTTGCTCACAAAATCATAATCATGGTCATTATTTACAATTTCAACTTAAGGTAATATAATTTTATTTGTGATACGAATCAGATATGACTGTGAGTTCAATGACTCCACATTAGTTTCACAGTTCAAACTCGCTTCTTCACAGGTCAGTTGTTTTTTCCACACCCTTGTACATCTTCTAATGATCTACCCAGGTCTGATTTGAACGTCTTAGGATTCGGTCTAATTTTTAAGGTCTCGCTTCGGTTCTGCAAAATTTGTGTGCGGGTCAACTATTGAGTTCTAAATTTTTTGTCAAAACTCTTACCAAAGAGTCTAAGAAATTGAATGATAATGACTAGACTTATGGAACTGATTGTGTGGATCCGTTGAAGTGAACGTCATTTATAGAGCGGTCAGAACTGATTGCGATTGGTCTGCATTTGGCGGCCATTTAATTGTTTTGTTTTGCAATTATTTAAACGCAATGCGCATACCGTTCGCACTGTGTGTGTGCTCTGAGAGACCAATGGAAAGCCAATGCGTTTGCAGACTAGGATTGGATCCAAAAGCGTATTCCCATATCTGAGCGCAAACGCGTGTTCAGTGTTTCACTTCTCGTCAGTGTTTGCACTGTTTTCTGTGCTTTCACTGAACACTAAATCTCTATAATATTGAATGCATTGAATGTAAGCTATATATGAATGGAAGTGAAGGTCTCTAAGCATACGAATACGAATAGGACTATCAGTATTGTAAGATAGGATAGCATTGGATAACATAGGAGAGAGAGAGACACACATACAGAGAGTGTGTGTGAGAGAGAGAGTCCGTCTGAGGAAACCATAACTATATCTGTGTTTAAGCAGAAATGAATTGCTTTTAATAAATATCGAAATATATATTAATTTCTATTTATATTCGTATTTATTATTCATAATTGAAATCATTTTCAACTATAATACCAATAATTATAGCATAGAATCAATAATAAGGAAAGGAATCAGAATTCAGAGCAAAAGTGTTTAAGTGTTTGGGAAAGCATTGACTGCCAGACAAAGCGATGGAATCCTCGTATGGCATAGGAGTGAAGAACAGGTATGCGATCTTCATTGGCGAGGAAGAGGAGGATCCGCTCGAGATCGTGACCAAAACCGAGGAGAAGACCAAGAGTGCGGCCAATGTGGACAAGCAGTCATTGGGTGCCAATCGCACTGTGAAGGCACTGAACGACTCGAAACTGTCCAACAGTGCGAACCATCAGAATATCATTAAAGACAATAAGACTCAAAAGGATTCAGTAATTAGTAAGCAATCGATGCATACATACATACAATCGGTTTTAATAACAATTTTTGCCTTTTTTTCGATTCATTTCAATTGATTTTACGTTTAATTGTTTTTTATCTGATTTCAGAGTCGAAAACAAGCGATGGTTTGCAGTCCTTATCAAAGAATAAAGACATTAATACTAAAGGTTTTTATGTTTTTTTGTTTACTTTTGTTATATATTTTCCATTTTTCCCACAATTTTATGCAATATTTTTTGAGTCATTTTTCTCTATTAAACCGTTTTCTCATAATTTGAGTTCAATTGAAAAGAAAAATATTTGTCTTTAATTGGATTGAAAACAATAGCAATAAAAGCATTGATAAACCGATGTCTTATCGAAAGTCAGTTTATTCAAAGTTAGATAAATGTATGAAAATTTAAAAATAATTTCCACTGAATTAATGAATTGAATGAATGATTAAATGATTTTGAAATCAGAATTCAGACCAAACAGTAATACTGATAATGAAAGCGATGTTAAGCCATGTGTTTGTTGTCTGTGAGGGCACTGAAGGCAAAGATAACCTACTTTTCAATGCTTTTAAACATAACTCAAATGAAATTGTTTTCAAACAAAAGGCGATTCCATTCGAAGAGATCGGCCGAAGACTGACCGAAATCAGAGGAACCGAGAGCTGACCCAAACCGGAGACAAAGCCAATCACATCAGTGACCGACAGAATCGTCCGCCGCGTCCGTCGACTGACCAGAAAGAGATCGACGACTTGAAGAACCAACGGAACAGAGATGACCGGTTCGGTGGCAACCCTGACATGAGGTATGTGCTCACTATTCGTCACTCCCATAGAGCTATAGTTCCGTCAATTAAGCCGACAGTCATATCGACTATGGTATGGGTTGTGTGCATACGACGGATAGACAACAACTGTTTGACTCGTTTGCAGATATTATCTCTTTATTGATATCTTTCGACAAATAATAGAAACAAATATTGTATTCAAATGTAGGGAAAGGAGAGAACGCAGTGATAGTGACCGACGCGGAAGGGGTGCCCGAAATGGGTCGCGTCGAGGGGGCGGACGCTTTGGAGATGAACGGCGCGGCAAACGAGATCTGGACCGACACTCGGGCAGTGATAAGGCCGGCGTCAAAGCAGTGGACAAGCGTGAGGGCGGAGGCGCTCATAATTGGGGCAAAATTAATGACTTCGGCGCTACTGACGAACCATTCGCTGCCGACACACAGGACATGACCGACAGGAGTGCCGATGAAACTGCACTCGACGTAAATGACTCGACTGTTGAAACCGATGCTAACGCTAACGAAGAACCCAAAGAGACGGTCGAAGAGCCCAAAGAGATGACTCTCGAAGAGTACAAACGAGAACTCGAGGAGAAGAGAGTCCAACCGAAGTTCAATCTGAGGAAACCCGGAGAGGGAGAGGACAACTCCCAGTGGAAGAAGACCTTCGTCCTCAAGAAGAAGGTCGAGGACGAGGAGGAAGTCGAGTACGAGGAGATCGAAGTGGTATGCAGTCAGCACTGGTAGCTGTGTTGAGGTATTTGTCTAATGTTTTGTTGGCACCCATAGGAAGAGGACCCGCGAAAGGGAAGACACAAACAGCTTCTGGACATTGAGATTAACTTCAGAGACGAAGGACGAGAATTCCCGCGTCGGGGCGATGGCAGACGTGGCGGCGGCGGACGGGATCGTAGGGGCGGTGACAGAGATAGAGGTGACAGAGATAGAGGAGACAGAGATAGGGGTGAGAGAGGAGATCGGGACAGACCGGACAGGGATAGAGGTGACCGGGATAGAGCAGATAGACCCGAAAGGGCAGAGCGTTCAGACAGAGGTGAGCGGCCGGATAGGGGTGAGCGCCGGGATAGAGGAGGCGAAAGAGGCGGCAGTAGAGGAGGCGCTCGTTCTGACCGGCCATTCGGTGATCGCAACCGAAACCGTCGTCCGCGCGATCCGAAAGAGCAAACGGCGCCCAAAGTGGACGACTTCAACGATTTTCCTTCACTGGCGACCGCCTAAGCGGTACTGCTCTGACATTAAGACATCAATTGATAACATAATAAATGATATATTAATTAAATGCGAAATAAATGGACAAATCGTATAAAAACAGAAAATGACTTAAATTTTTGAAATATGAATACAATTCTTATCGCAGTTTTCGTCTATTGATCTTAAAGTATATTATTTTACGCTATATTTGTAGAGAAAAACAAAATACACATTGAATTCAATGCATTATATATTTAACTTAAGAGCAAAACAAATGTGAAGTTATGTTATGATTGAATATATTGTTGAAAAACACACAAAAATGTTAATTAAAATACGAGTCATTATTTTGATGATTAATCCATTCTAACAATCGGATCGACACTTCTTTTGGAAAATTACCTTTTTTTGCATATTATATGAAAATAATGTTCGGATTAATGACGAAAAAAGTCGTTCTTTTTTTTGAAATAATAAATGAAATGAATTTTTTTGATTGAATTCAAAGTTGTTTTTATTTATTTTTTGTTTCTATTGAACACATTTTTGACGATTCCTTTCGCCTCTTCGGGTGTTATCGTATCGAAAACGTCGTCGTATTTGTCGACGTCTGCATAGGAACTACCCATCGGTTCTCTCAATTCTTTGCTCTTTTTGGCCGAAACCCTATCTTTGTATTTGTCTGAAACATCATTCCTGAGCTGTCGTCTGTGCTTATTGGGCGACACGTAATGGGGATTACTATAGAGCACTCGACCGCCGAAACTGGAGTCAAATATTTTGATGACATTGAGCACAAATCTCGGGCCGATCTCTGCCAGTGATCCGTCCTCTTCGACGATCTGATAGTTACGAAACCAAATCCTGTGATCGATAACATTGAAGGCATAGACGTGATCATAGAAGGGCTGACTCTTCGGGTGGTTATTCGGAACTCCGAAGATCTGAACAAACATTCAATAAATGGTTTAATAAACTCAACCAAAGGATCAATAGATGTGTGCAATACCTGAACAAACAGTTCTTTGAGAAGAGAGTAATGCAATTGTTGCTCAAAGATGGGGTCAAATGAGAGCAGAGGTCGCGACCCCTTCAGACAATTGCCAGTCATTCGCATTTCTTGCATTGTGTGCACTGTTAGGACAGACACAGCAATTATAGTAAGCTTTATATCAATCGATAGTCAAATTGCAAACCATTTTCTACTAAGAACTTAACGGACGGTCCGTTCGGGACATTGGATAACCACATATAGAGGTCTTTTCGCTTCCGGTTCTCAAAGAACACACATTTATTGCAGTTTTTCATTTCGCAGATTTCGTTGATCACAAGCGTCGGGTCTTTTGACTCCATTTTTGGCTCTTTTTCACACATTTATGAAACCAATGAATCAATTAATAAAAAGCAATAAAAATAACAAAAATAAACGAATCGTTGGTTTTGTCGATTAAATACCTGACTTCGAGTGCGGAAGCATTTGCTTCAAGTTATTCATGAGATGTCTGTCCCTATATGTGATGCCACGGGTGGCCAACACAAGAACGCGCTGTTTGTTAATCCATTTGGTCTGCAATCGAGTCATACATTCAGTTGAATATCAATTCATAAAATGATTGCAATTCTTGTCTCACTTTTTTCACCGGCGGTTCGTCTGAATACCTGACCGCATCCAAGACCACAACGTCAGTCGCATCTGATTTCTTATTCGTGTCCTTAGTGTCACTAATCTTCCTCTTCTTCTTCTTCTCGTTGTTGTTCTTCTTTTTTGCCATTTTATAGATATTTGTATTTAAGTTAATTCGTAAACAAAAACAAACAACGAATGCATTGAAAGCAGAGAAACAACTGAACAGACATTGAATGCAAAAGACTTTTAAAAACAGTGAAAAACATGTGCTTTGAATGCATTGATAGACTCTCTCAATAGACGGCACTATTTGTCAGATAATATCTGATCAGAATCTGATCGATAGAACTGAACACTACTTCCAGAAGTTTGTACAATATTTATTTGATCCACATAGGTTCCCATTGAATTGATTCTGATAGAAATATAGAAATAATTATTGTATCTGTCTCATTTTACAGAGCATGCAGTCCAGGTCTCATTTTACAGTTATATTCAATTCAAACGCTTTTCGTATTGAATAACAAATTAGTCTGAATTGATATGAATGCCAATGATTGGCAAAGAATCCGATGAAAGATAATTGACATTCATGTGAATCATATTTCATTTCTGACCCAAAATAGCTCTGAAAAAGAAACTAATGTTTGGATTGAATTTCTATTATGTATTTTAAGCATAGAATGAATTGAATTGCACTTAAAATCAATCAATTCTTGAATTCATTGAAAAATATATAATTTTTAATCACTGTATGAATGCATTTAATTAATCCTTAATTTGATTTATTGGTAACAAATATATATTTTAATACAATTATTAATACTAATGACTATATTATATACTTTTAAATATTGATTCAAAGCTTGAAAACAAATAATTTAAGAAAAGGTTTTGGAAATGAATAATATTTATGAATTGAAGCTATATTTGTGATACAAACTAATTGATTGAATAATTAGAGCAAATCTTAATTCAAAATCGAATAAATAGTTGAATGCAAAACAAATTTAGTTGAGTTGTCGCACAGGTATTGATAATCATCACTGTTCAGGTCGAAAGTCATAGAACCGGTAAAATTGTTGTCCCGAATCCACTGAGCTTTTAGAGCAACACTAGTCTTGTCATCGTAAGTGACCCATAGGTCCCCATTGACCAGATATGGGACCTTCGACTCGGAATCAAATGATAATTGAGTCGAACTGTTGTTCAGTAGTTCACAGATTTCACTGTAACTCATATCCGCTCTCTGAGCGATGGCCGCAGAGTCGGGACCCGTGTGTTCAGTGCTGGCCAACTGAAACGCGTGTCCATAAGTGGGAATCCCAACCATAATCTTGTCTCTACTGATCCCCGACGCCAACCAGTAATGGACGGAACGGTTTGTATTCAAATAAGTGAAATAACTTTTTTCAACTTTACGACCAAAAAGGGGTGCATTAAAGCCAGTGAACGGCCAGTACTTAGAGAACTGGTGGAAGTCATACGTCATTAGGTTTATGAAGTCTACGTACTGTCCGATCAATGGTATATCATATGCCGCGTCCACTACATTGACGATTGCAGAGACGGCACAACTCAGGAGTAGTCGACGTCTATTATCGATGCGATTGAGTTGTCGTGAAAATTGTGTATTCAGTGTCTGATTCAATGAAATTCATTAGCAATTCATTTATGAAATATTCACTAAAATCTGCAATACTTTCAATAGTTGAGTGAATTGATGTTTGTCCTCAGGAAAGGGCGTATTCCAGGCCGGGAACTCCCAGTCTAGTGGGCAACGAAGACAATAGACAATAGAATTAATAGAAGATTATGTCATCCGAACTAATGGATCGATTGATACCGATATCCAAACCGTCGAAACCGTATTTCAGCAGAAAATCCAAAACTGAAGAAACGAATCTAAAAATGAAATGAAGACAAAGAATCAATTGATTGGCCGTTGGATTGAATGGATTGGAGGCTTACCTATCGATATGGGTCTGATTGGAACAGATCTGATGGAAGCCTTCGCTGTCGGATCCGCCGCCGACTGATAGCATAATTTGCAAATTCGGATAATTGTTCTTAAGTTGAGTTACATTTCTGTAGTAAATGAGGTCTGAGTCGTGATTCGGACCAATGGTTCCATTGAAGGCATTGGCGAATCCAAGTATAATATGAGTACAAAGAGTGCCGTTAATTGTGTGGACATCTATTCGCTCGGTTGGGTCGACTCGAAGATAACAAACTCTTTTGAATTTGCATTGAATTTGTGTTAAATATAATGTTAAGAGAAATGAAATCAGAAATAATTGTTTGGCCTTTACGTCAATCATAATGTCATTACTAAAGAATATTTGCTTCAAATGTCTTATCCCAGCAATGAGTCAATTAATAACTTATGGGAAATACCGATCGATAACTACAGTACGAGTCGAGTAATTGTTTTAGTTTTATATACTCTAAGCGCCGAACGAATGGCTCAACTCTTCATAGGATTACATCAAATGATTCAATGATTTTGTTTTTATTTACAAATATTTCAATGATTTTGAGTTAAAATTATAGATAATATAATATGAGTGCAAAACAAATAAATGAATTATTGAATAAACTAACTGTGGATCAGATGACTGAACAAACAAATATCTTTCGATAGATCTAGAGATGAGATGCAATACTCTGTATATTTAATAGACCCGGTTTAGAGTTGTTTTTCCATATAATCAGACTCTATTTTGGCCTCAATTCAAACTATGCCTAAAATGATTGTCGTTATCTCATAATTGCGACATAAAGTCAAGGATAGGAATCACTAATTGAAGATTAATGTGATAATAGCTGAGCGATTGCGACAAACAATCGGATTGTTATGATTGCAAACATTTTCCGCATTTCATTGCTTTCATTGTTCAGTACAAGCATTGAATTGGAGGCAAATTCTTATTGATATTCAATATTCAAACTATTCGTTTGTTTAATGATTAGTCGATAATTCATTAATAATAATAGTATAACGCAATGACTATTATTAATAGTTATTATATTATATTATTGTTATTTTCGTAATCAAGTATTCAATAGTAGACAAGTAGAGAATCAGCACTGATGCACCAGGGTATAAGGGTATACTATAAGGGCTTAGGCATGCGATATACTTCATCTTTTCTACCAAAGTATCGCTTCCACAAAGTCTAGGCCTGGATTACCTCTATCTGTGATGATAGAGCTGACGATAGAGCTGTACCACAAATACTATATGCATAGAGGGGTTGAACCGACCCGTGAAGTATACAATTTTAGAACCCGGTTAATATTTTATTGCATAAAAATTAAAAAATATTGAACACAATTAACACAATAAGAGAAAAATTATTTCAAAACAATAAAACAAAATCTTTTTCAAAGTTCAGTAAACTTATAGATAAGAACAGAAACTAATCTTTTATCACAAATTTTTTGTGAGATTAGGATTAAATAAAAGGAAAATTTTATCAAAAGGTTTTGATATTTAGATTATATAAACCTATAAAATATTAACCGGATTATACTTCACGGGTCGGTTCAACATATAGTATTTGTGGCTCAGCTCTATCGTCAGCTCTATCGTCCCAGATAGAGGTAATCCAGGCCTAGACTTTGTGGAAGCGATACTTTGGTAGAAAAGATGAAGTATATCAACAAAACATGTAAAGAGATTACAAAAGATTGGAAGAGATCTTCGTCTCTGGAAGTATGTCAACCAATAAATGCTTTGAGTGAATCATAATTAGCAGAAAGCCATCCATTTGTGCTCCAAGTTATGCATATTATTGAAAATATTTTCATTTTTTAGACCAACAATGATAAGTAGAATAGGAATAAAGAATAATACAATTGATTTATATAAATGTTTACTCGAGTGAACTCCACTCAAATAAATCAGTTTTCTATAGCTATTTATTTTCGGCTAAATCTAAAACTTATGGTTAGTATAAAAGATTAATAAATAAGAGATTAGAATATATTCGTTATATTAATAATAATTAGATTATAGTTTTGCAAATAAATGAGCTTTTATTTAATTCTATGGCTTATCATAAAGTTTTCAAAATTGACTGTAGCCAAGATGAACTTGATCGAAAAAAGGTACAATAGTTGTATTTGACCCTAGTGTTTTTCAATTGGTGCAATTATGGTATAAAGTTATATACCCTCTAAGATCCGGGTTTATTTAACTTTGAAATTTGAATAAATTAAATATCAATAATTGATAAAATGAATAAAATTAGACAAGATTAACTTCATGCAGACACTAACAAAAATAGCCTGTATCTATTTAGGGCTGAATAATTGCTTCACTGCTTTACCAGAATATAATTCAATTAATTCTTTTGTTAAGAAAAAGTTGACAATTGATAGAAATGACACACAATATCGATAACAGCATTCAATTTATATGATTATTTCGGAGACTCGATCAGAGGTGAGACGATATAACAATTTTCTTTAAGAAACATAAATCATATAAAAAAGTAATGAAAATAAAAAACTAATCCATTATTTGTTATGATAGCAAAGAACGATAGTATTCGTAAAATGCACGACAAATACGATAACCGAAGTAATAGAAAAGATAACTAACCTTAATATGAATGCAAGCATTCATTAATCATAACCGCATTTGAGACCAAAAATTTCTCCGAAATTCTTGTGAATCACAAAAGAGCTGAATTCGTAAAAGCGTTAACTATTCGTCAGACAGAATATCAAATGTTAGGTTCGGATAGCGGTTCGACACACGACAAGCCTAATGTTCAAATACGTCGGCGCTCACAGCCATCGGTTCAGTGGATGAACACTTTCTCTCATAATACTATCCGTTATATTATTGTTTGGGAACAAACAAATTGCTATACAATTGAAATACAATTGAATTAACAGTTATTCAATATAAGAGCAGAAATGCTAAACAAAAGTTTAATGCCATCACAACATCACAGATCCGATCCCATTCTCTATATCTATTATATTATAATAATAATGAACTTTGATATTCAAAAAATTATAATTTTTTTTATTGAAAAATATAAAGATTTCCTTTAATATATTCGACACACAATTTACATAGAATTCAAAATCTTTATTGATTCCCATTTCGGAAACTTTTACAGAATTTAGACTATTTGTTAGGACAGTGCCATCAATAATGATTCATAGCTCAAATGTATGGCCAGAGTCTATTAGGATAATAGATAAGATTCAGTGTTTGCCTATACCCACAACTTTTTCATTAAGTTTATAATTGTTAACAAATATGATTTAAATCAGCAAAACTATCAAGTTTCTGGTCCAGAATGCATTGGTTCAGGTTCTGGTTAATATATGACTCACGTATTCACCAAACTGTATGCACATCTCTGTATAATTAAATCTTTTTTGAAGAATAAAATGAAATCTGAAGAAACATTTCTAGAAATATAAGCAAAATATATGAAATAATCTTTTGGTTAAGAAATTCTCTATTATTTTAATTAAACCAAGAATTTTGTTATTAGAGATAAAAGACATGAAAATAGAAATTAATTAATTAATTAATTATTATTATTTATATACAAATCTATGTGTTATCGCTGTTTCCCTGATTAAACGACTCCACAGAGTCTTCATTATATAATTATTGTTCATTAATATTAAATATAATGTTTTCGCAACCAATAGAGTGCTTCAAAAATAAGAGTTTTCTTCAGTTTTTCTTTTGATGAATAATTCAAATATTTTTTGGTTTATTTTATTTTCGAAGCATTCGATTGCATAAAAACTGCAACTTATCTAAAGATAGCCCAAAATAGTTAATGGATAGTCAATAAGTAATAAATGATTTGAGAGACGAGCGATCTTTCCATCGATTTTATGCATTTCTGACAAAATATAGACAATATATATATCGAACACAAAATTAATTATCAATTTTTTTAGTTTATTTGACCTATTTTTTTGCCCAATAAATAATTGACAAAAAAAATAAATAATTGCCGAAAACGAGCAATGATTGTACTAATGATCTGCAAAAGGCTTCCGGCTTTGCAATCAAAATAAGGAATAGATTCTCATTAAGTGATCGCGAGATTGATGTCTAAACATGTAATAATCGGCTCATAAACTAATAGATAGTATTTATTTTGTCCAAAACTAACAATTCTATTACAAGTTTGGGCTGAATCAGAGATGCAGATACCAGGCCATGGGAAGCACCTGCCTATAGAATGAAACTAGTACTATTTTGTACTTTTGCCTCGGATGCAAAATAGTCTGAATCCGAATCTTCCTATTAAACTGTTTTAATTCAGTTTTGATTAAATCTGATCAATTTAACCCAGGCTAAATTTAAACAGTCCGAGATTGACCTGGTGCATCTCTGGTGCTGAGGACACTTTAATTAACTGGTTTTTCTTTTTGCACAGTAATCATGTGTCCATAAACTCTGCCAATAGTCAGTCGTCCATAAAGTTCTTGGCACTGATCAGTGCTCACACTTTCTGTAGCAAATGTGTGAACAGAAGAAAGCATATGTAGAAAGCAATCAGACATTTGTTGGCCAGTCGTCTATTAAAGCCGAGATATAAACTTTCGATTTGTTTTATTTGTTTGAAATAATTTCAAACAAAAATATTTGTCTAATTCATGAATAATGTAAGTCTCAGAACAAATATCGAGAAAAAATGTTTAATACACAAAAACCTGTGTCATATCTTGACTGAAATGCAACTTCTGTTGAGTTGTATTGCATTCTCATAACTCACGTCAAACTCAGAATCTGTCAAATATTTAATGCTTTCAATAGATATTTGATTCAATGCTTATTTGTTTTCATTTGGATTCCATTGGAATTTATTAATTGAATTGTATTTTTTAGAAACAGTTATTAATTGGAATATTTGTGGTCACTGTTCTGATGGCAGCAATAGTGCCATCAATGGGTGGCCACCCGGGAGGACGCACTTACATCAATGTTTGGAGAGGACCATCAAAAGGACATGGACATAACAAGCACGCGTCGTTTGGATACCATTTCAAGCACCCGAGTGGTGACCATCACTACGGATAATGAAAATCATTTTGAATGTGGGATTTCCGAAGAGGGCCAAGATCATTCAATTAATAACAGCATGGGGCAAATCACCTGAGTCCTTCTCCACTTGAACTCTCTCTACCTTTGAATTATGATTTATATTTCACTGATTATTTCGCAATGAATTATTTTACTGTATTTTAAGTTATTCTAAATTCAAGTATAATTTTGTTTCTATTATTTGAGAAAATATTAATCTTTTTTATTGTCAACGAAATTAAATTTTTTATTTGGGTTAATGTTTTATATTATGGTTTTCATTATAAACTAAATTCTTCAGATGTGCATCACTTGAAATAATTTATTTCATTTAATATCAAACTTATTCATCCGAAGCCTTGCCTTATGTGAGCCCTATATGTAATCTTTCATTTTTATTACACAATTCTGTAATCAAATTATTTAGTATTAAATTTTATTATTCAATATTTGCTTCTTTTGTTTGTTCTGAATAAATAGTTTTTGTTTAAATAATCTTCTGATTTGAATCCTTTGAATCAAATTTGATTCTTTGAGCGAATAATTCTGAATATTCAGAGTAAAGCAATTCATTTAACATTAATTTAATCAAAACTTATTATAAAAGAAATGAAGCTGGCTGATTAAGAAAACGCTAAGTTGATAAAGCTTTGTATTATACCGTATGTCTTCGTGTGCACATACAACATGTGCTTTTATTCACCTTTCTCATTTCAGAATTTAATATAAAATCAATAAATAATCTAAGAGTTGATACAAAGCCGAGAAAAATGTCAATGAATTGCATAGAATGAAGAGGTTTTGCGATAACTTTTAAAGGCATAGAATAAGACAAGGATTTTGTTTGTCCTCTAATGTTAGTCTAAACTCAAGAGTTTTACTGCAGTTTCAATATTGAGATCTCTGTTTGAGAAGATATCCTCTGATGTACTGTATATACAGTGCAGTCAATTGGATTGAATGAAAAACCTTAAGTCTAATTGATTATTAAAGTGAAGAGTAAAGCCCACACATATTGTGTATCTCTATTTGATCCCACGTTTAATAACAATGTGTTCGCATCAGTCAATCAAAGAGAATCTTACAATTCCTGTGAACAGAATAACAGCTCTTTTATAATCCAATTGAATAGACTTTAAAAGGATATACTGTACAGAACAGAGGCGTTTAATAGTTGCATGTTTACAATAGGTATGTGTGCATCTGTTACTCAATTGAATCCATCACATTTCAGAAAATCCTTTGAAAAAGTATAGCTTAAAAGTGAGTTCAATTTTGATTTCATGAAAGAACTGTTCAGTAATTGGATTAGAGATGAATTTTGTAAGTCATATGAAGTGACAAAATATTTTGCTTTTATTTTATTTATTCTTATTTATACTAATATACGGAATGTAGGAATTATACAGAGAATAAATTATGATTCATAGTTTAATCTTTTTAAATTATGATTAATTTTCTCCTGGGTATATTTTAATAATTCAAATTTAAAAATATCCTTTATTTGTTCTGAAATTCAGTAAACGTCATGACTCATGACATGATGTATAATAAGATTTGTATATATTTGCAATATTAATATATTCAAAATTCAATCCAGGTACTCGAGAGCGCAGTTATTTTCTTTTTGTTTCTACAATTATCGTATTCACAGGTAATAAACAATTAATTATTTGAACATTTATTTTGTTTTTTTAATTAATAAAGTTTTTATCAAAATTTTTAAAAGATTGATGAATACAGACGACAACGAAATCCATTCGAGTTCTACCAGATTGGCCCAGAAGAGTTTCCAAGAGAGCACCATCATCATTTGCATATTGAGTGGTTAGATGGTGTGCCTCCTATAGGGACCAGTGATTATGTTAGATATTTTGCTCGTCAAACAAGTGGTGAAAATCTGAAACATTTACGACATGTGCCCGAAAGGGACTACATTAGGGCCGACACTATTGTGCTAATAGATAGTAAAGACGATAAAGATCTGCATTCGTCTCATCGAAACTTTGTGAGCGCCGGACTCAACAAGTATTATGCGGTTAGAACTCCTGCTGCACACGAACCTCAGGCACCGATAGTCGGGCACTATCATAGTTCATACGAGGATAGGAACAAGGGTGGAAAACTATATTTAGGAAACAGACCATTTTATTTCTGAATACGATTAATGTTCTGAACATTTGTGAAGATTTGATCCATTAATACAAATCGATTGATAAAAAATTTGTTAGAAGTGATTGATTTGAATAAACAGTAATTTTTTTGATTAATAAACATATTTTAATAATATTGTGTTCAATAAATTCAAAAACTGATAAAATCTAACATAGATGACAAGCGGGCACAGATATCATATTAACTTATAAATGCAGTTAACCTTCACTACAATATTAGTTGTCTTTTTCATTAAAAAGTAAAATAAATTTAATTATATTTGAAGGCGTCTTAACTATTAGACCATTGTATGAAATCTGAATTTCTTCGTCGATCTTGTTTTCAAGGCAAGTGACCCACCTTTGGATGGATCGACAAAGCATTCAATTGAAACGCAATTATACTTAATATTAATATAATTTTAATCAAAAAAAAATATGAAACAAAAATATTATCCCAAAAATCTATTCATCTCTTCTGTCGAACAATTTTCTCATTTTTCTTGTTTAGCAAAAATATATATAAATTATATTCAATTAATTCCAATAAATATGTACTATTGGCCAAAAATAAATGCTTTTCTCTACTTTTGACAAATAATTTTCTTTTCATATTTCTGTTATTAATGGTTAGCCTCTTATGACATGTCGTTGAGTGAAAATAATTGTTTAAATAGTTATTCATTTATTTAATAACTTGTAAAACATCGATAAAAAAGCACATATTTTATCGAAAATATAACATAACTTATGAGAAATAAATTCTAATATTCTTTACGCGCTTTTCAATTGATTTTTTTGAACTCCAATTCTTGAGCTCTCATCTCATGAGAGCCAATCTTAAAGAACTAAATAAAACTTTTTTTATGCTTTTAATGTCCTTTAGTTTACTTTTGCACAAAAAGGCGGAGTTTTTCGGATTTAATTCTGTTGAATGCAAACCATATTAACATTCTTTAAGAGCAAAATATTTTCTTCTTTTTTTAACTCAAATAATACTGACAGTGAGTGAAAAACAGTTTTTATGATATGAAAACTCAATGCAAGTATTTTTTGCCAAACTTGAGGAATAAATAATTGAAGCGAAAAAATAATGGTAAGTAAATCACTGAATATTTTTAAAATTATAATCTTTTTATTTCTTACAATTTTTTAATATTCTGTTAATTCTCTCAAATATTCAATATTAATGGCAGAAAAATTATGGCTTATATATGAGTTTGAAAAATGATGTAAAGAATATTAGATAAGAGAGAATAAAATTAAAGTTAAGGTTAATTTTGTATTCATAAATGCATTTATCAAAATCCTTCAAAGAATACTCGGATAGGTTTAGGACTTATCGTTGAAACAGTGCGCGAGAGAGTGTCTATGAAAAATTATATTCAAGATGAATTTTCTTTTGCCGATTCAAATAATAGTTTTGACTTTGATTTCAAAGTATCAGCATTTGGTAGCCTTATAGAAATGAGCTCGAAGTGGATTAGTTGGAAAACCTTACAAATTAGATAAACTCCTCAAATATTAATATAAATAGAATTTCTAAGTCCTGTAATATGCCCCGGGCACTTCTGAATCAGAGACCAGGTTCTGATCTAGGTTTGACCCATTTGCAGAATCTTTGCATATTTCCAATATTTCGATTTTGTATTAAAAATAAAATATTCATTCGACATTCATACCGGGTATAATGATTTGTGAATTTTAACTGATCCAGGATATGACAATTTACCCATTTTTTCAATTTCTTTTGGAAAAGGTCTCTTTCAAAGGATATATTATATGGACATTGATCTGTCTGTCATTATATTCTTCCAAAATATTGGTCGACTCTATGCCTATGACTAAGGATACAGACATTGGATCTCCAAATACAAGATTATTATTAACTGAATCCGATTTAATGCAAAACTACAAAACTCTTTCGAGAAATGCTGTCACAAAAGATACGACAGTTTTGAATGAAATGAATAATAAAGAAAAATATGTTTCGATTAATGGAAATGATTTCAATATTCCTATCAATAATAATATTATGAACCGTCCGATCGGAACCTATCAATACACTGATAGCGCCGGAGATTTACATATTGTTAACCAGAGGATTCCAAAGCTGTCCTTTAAGGACAGTAAACAAAACATTTAAAATATCCTATTGAGCCTGCTCATACATTTATTCAAATAAGATAGGTCATATGTTAGGGTGAATGGTTGACGAGACAGTATTAGCTATTTTAGTGATTATATAGAAAATGAATATGAGTTAAGAAGAAAATCAAATCTACAGTTTGTATAGACTATTACTTATGAAATTTTTGAATGTGCATAGTTCACATAAGTGTGCATGCCATAAAGGACACTCGTCATTTCTCATCAAATAATTATTTTTGGAATGCTTTGTTGTTAACTATATTAATGACTTGAATGGACTGAAAGTTCTTAACGACTATAAGCCTTATGCGAATCAACAAAATAAGAATAAATCAAATGGTATTCAATCTATTCATACAAATAGTAGCCATAAATATAATTTTATCGATAAATCATCGAAAATAACTATTTTATGTCTTTTTGCAGATTTAGCCAAAAAAGAGAATAATTTATCAAAAATTAAATCTAATGTTTCGGATGTATCGGACGATCAAGATATTAATTATGAAGAATATGAGTTCACATTTATCCCAAAAACTAAAAATAATTTAGAAAACAATAACAAAACTAATAATAAAATAAATGATTTGAATTCAAACGAATCGCTCAGAAGTGCTGAGAAGACATCAAATGAAGAAAACAAATTCATTGCTAATAATGATTATATGAATGAAATGATTGAATCAAAGAATCCAATACTTTTGCAAAAACACTTTTTGCCCCCAAATCCCTCCGAGTCATCATTTTTCCAGAATAGTCAAAATCAATTTGATTGGCGGTCACATACTCATGGTAACTTACCTGTCCCAGCTCCTATTTATGACATGCCTTTCCAAGATTGGCCGAAACTGAGATCTCAACGCTTTAACTACTTTTTTAATTGGAATTAAATACAAATTATTAAAACATATTTTTAATAATAATAATTATAATGTCTGTCCATTTTGTCAATTATTCTTTCAATATCTTCTAGTATTCAATCAACTTTTTCGGATGTCTTCTATTATTCTTTAGAACAAAACGCTTTTCATTTGAAAATTATATAAGAATTTTAATATTTTAAGTCTTAATAAGTTGTGCAAAGAATTTGAAATATAATTGTAATTATTTTCAAAGAAAAATAAAATTTTAGTCAAATAATTGGAAAGAGTTCACAGAATAGTCGCTTCTATTTAATAATTTTTATGTACTGTTTGTTCAATACAGTTATGACTCATAAGTGACTTATGAGCATGAACAACGGTTTATCATCAATTTTGAAATACACCCAGATTTCTGATAATACTCTATATTTTATAATATTTTTCACATTGAACCAATGCTAGCCTTTTTGGTGATAAAATATAACATTCAACTGGTTTAGTTATCAAAAGAAAACAGTACAGTACAGGTTCAGTTTTAATCATTTTTTCATAGCATTGCAGTCAATGTCATATTCTGAATGAGTTGTTAGTAGGGGTCAATTTTTGGGGAAACTTATTAATTATAAATATTATGATAAATGTGAATATGTTTCTGGGTCTAATTCAGCTGACAGTTAAAATTCAAACTTTTGATGATAAACCGTTGTTCTTGATTATGTCAAATCAATTAGTGCTGTAATTCTCAAATAAACATATACTTAAAAAGCATCTGTGCATAATTATTGAACATTTAGTTTATCCCTCTCTCTCCTCACCTGCCTTCACATCCAATGCATTTCAATAATAAAAAGCATCTGGCCACAATTAGTTTATTCCTCTCCATCCTCCTTCCTGTGCGCCCTATTCAATGATAATTCATTATTTTGTTCTTGAAATCAGTCGACTCTACTCTCGACTAATTTATAATTAACTGTTTTTATAAACCGCTTCGACTGAAAAGAATTGAAATAATTTGACTGAAAACTCGTTTAATTGCTTTCAATTATAATCAATTAGACTCTTGTTTGTTATGCTCAAAAAGTTACCCGATTATATTTACAATTAAATACAATAATTATTCAATTATTCTTCAAAACTCATTACTCTCTCCTCTTCTCTCACTGACAGCACTGTATCAGTAGTGGCATTCATATGACAGGCCTTTGGGCTGATTAGGAATTCCCTTATTTTTAAGGATAACCGTTTTGTGGAGAAATTCAGAGACAACCCCTATAAATTTAACATCTGCAGAGTCTATGCGAGCACTAGCTGAGGCTATATTGCGGGTTTCAACCACTTGTAAGCCAAGCCCGCACGCTGGGCTTACTATCGCTACTTATTTTCTTACATAAAAATTAATGAAACATTTAATTAGTAATACATTTATTAGAAGTAAAATACAGTTAAGTATTGAATAAAATCAGAGAAAATAGACTCAAATTATATAAAGTCTTAATAATAAGTAAAATAATAATTATTAGAAAAAATTAAATAAAAATTCGTATTCTTTTTGCTCTAATATTTTGAGCACAAAATGCATAGAA
>JAQIWA010000427.1:0-32423 GCA_034693305.1 Eueremaeus valkanovi | reverse complement strand
GGGCCAAATCCGTTGAGTTTGACCCCCTCCCTACGATTTTGGGGAAAATCCGCCATTTTACCTCCCCCTATACCCCCTAGGTTTGCCGAGCGTGGCCATCCCTAAATATTAATAGTAGTTTTAATGTTAAGCAGAGATGTCTATCTATGGAAAGAAAGCATAAAATCGATAGCCATTCACACGATATTCTGATCAGTGATCCCATACCTAACTTACTTGAATCGAGTCATCACTATATCCATCGAAAACATTAATTCGATATAAAATGCTTTTTAAGAAACTTTGTGTGAATTTTGCAGATTTTGACAACGGAAAGGGAGGTAATTCTCGGGGACCTGAAAGGTACTGAGTGACCAGTTTTCGTTGATCCTGGCCTTTTTTTTGTAAAAAGTGGCTTATTCAGAAGATTTCACCCTGTTGAGATTTTAAAAATTGTTGCGACATTTTGTCCGTTGCTTTCAAGTTATTCGTTAATAACTTAGTCTGTCGTAGAATACTATGGATGTGCAAGGTAGTGTCAAGTCAGTGGTTATAGGGAGGAATAAAATAGCTTTTAGTTGAAAATGGGCTCATTTTGACCGAATTAAGCCTTAATTTAGTTGAATTTAATCTGATTGAAGACTACACTGAATTGAATGTGGATCCTTTGAGCCCAACATTCTTTCATCAAAACATTGATAGAACAGAACTGACATCAGAGTTGAATCATTATATAATATAATCATTAAATAGATTATAATTATATAATAAGACCAAATAATAACTGATCATATTTATTAATTGATCCAGGTATAAATAGTGGCCACAATGTTAAGGGCTCATTCTGAGCAAATAAAGGGCATTGGTGCTAAATTAATGTGACGGCAAGTTTTGATTCATATTTGACCACAAATTCAGAATTGACGGCGCGATTGAACGGACGGACTGATTGAGCCTAAAATATTACGCCAAACCTAACGGTGCGTTTGCTTTCTTTAGTTTTGACTAATATTGAGAGTAAACTAAAAATAGTTTTTTTATTTTAAATAAAACTTTTGGCAAAAGAATAACAAAATGAATGAATGAATGAATGAATGAATGAATGAATGCGAGAAATATTTGTTAGATTTTCAAAGATTTTATTTCTATAAATATTTAAGTAAAGAGAGAAATGTTTTTTGATTCGTGTGATGTGATGGCAGATCACGTCCAACGGTTGTCATTGTTATCCTAAAACAATGTCATTTCATTCAATCATATTTTTGAATTAACGGCAAATTTTTCCTTTGGATTGCATTGCGAGCAACGCATCAATCGATCAAATATTGCAAAATAAATTGGTTTCGCCCGAAGGCATACCAGTTAATGGTTCGGATCCAATCCAAATCACCAAAGAGTAGAGTCAGGAGAAGAGCACAAACACTGGCCGAACAGTTATTAGATTAAGTAAACAAAATGCCATTGAATTTGAGAATATGGTTGTGTTTCCACAATCTTTATCTTCAGTACAGTATTACAGAGTATATACTGAACTGTTATACTCTATTGTACTGTATGTACGGTATGTACGGTATATGCGGTATATATGGCATCGTTTTATATAGAGTTTAATTCATACAAACATTAAAATCTTATTATTTATATTATCGACACTTTATATACAAATATTTGTTTGATTTGAATGAGAAAAACGCGATTCAGTCCTCGTATTACATAAGACAAAGAGTCCTCAACTGACATAAGGCCTGTAAAATGTTTCCGTCACTACTGGATGGCTATTAGATCCAGATATCGGATGAGATGTCGTCACTATATTCGATGCACTTCTGCCGCATTCGGCTAAATGTCTGGAAACACCTGTCGTCCAAACCGACACCGGAGGACAGGACGAGGAAGTGGTGGCCGACGCAGAAGATATTGAATTCTGAGATAAATCGCTTATAAATGCTTTCGACGACGACTTTATTGATTGTTCAGCGCCTGAAGTATTGAATGAAAAATGCGATTTCGAGGGCTTATCGGAAATGCAATCAGTATTTAACGAATTGTTTGACTTCTGATCTGAATGTCCGGCAGACGAAGAATTGTTATTAGATTTATGTTCGTTGGCATTGGAATCGGGCTTTTGTTTGGCCTCTTGTTGTGCTTTTTTACTCCTTTTCCATTTCATGCGACGGTTTTGAAACCATATCTTAACCTAAAATTATATTATATTTCAGTTTATTATAAATAATTGAATTCTGTTTGAGTTGAAGACAAAAGAGAAGTCAAATAGAAATTAAAGTAAATTGAAGTTTGAAATCAATCGATAAGTTTAAATATGACATGAATTATAGAGAATGAGATAATAGCTGCTGTTCTGCTGTTTTGCTGTTTTGCTGCTCAAATCAATTAGTATTCTATATGAGTAGCAAATTCTTCATCAAAATTAACACATGAGGTCTTAACCACTTATGAATGAAAGCTCAAAATTGATAATAAATAATCAAACGCTTCAATTACTGATAACAGACTTTGGCTTATATTAATATTAAGAGTTACGCAAAATATACAGAATGTGAATAAGAATAAAAATATTTATTATACAGTATTAAACATTTTATTATTAGTAAAATAATCGATATTTGTCTATAGTGTCGATCAGTGTCTCTACTCATAGCCAAGCATTAGCCTTAAAAACAAAATTTCAATTAATTTCAAATTTGTTTCATTTATCAAAATATATCTGAATTGTGAATTCGATTGCAAAGAATTGTTTAGAAATATCTTAATATTTGCTTTATTTCAACAAATTATAGACATATCTAAACATTGTATGTATTGTTAATAATGTCAACGAACTGATAATGAACTGCTCAGAACAGTATTAATACTAGTAATTAATACTGTATTAACACTAGTAATGTGCAAAAGAAAATATAGCCATAGCCAGCATACCCGAAGTTTTCAGTCGGACTCTATTTATGACTTGTTATGAATCATAACTTATGATAAGCTATGAAAATCACAAAGGTGAAAATAGAAAAGGTGCAAAAATTGTCATTAAAAAGTTACATTTAAACACAATAGATTTAAATTGATTCAGAGCATATTTCATAGAATTTTTAGAGTTTAATTCAATTTGCACATGCTTAGATTCAATGTGAACATGCACATTCCAATCAAACACAAGAATTGTTGTCAACTAAACCAATTTATTTTTATTTTATTTAGAATTTTATAGATTTATATGAAAATAAATATAAGTTTTCTATACATTGACTCTATTAGGCAGAGATAGGCAATGGGTCTGACGACAGGGGGGGTATGCCAAAGAATTTTGCCAAAAGGGGTACAATGAATGATTTTTGAGGGCCAAAAGTGGCCCATTTTCACGTTTTTTCCTCAAAAAGATCGAAAATTAGAGGGGGGTATGCCTCAGCAAAATCACAGGGGGTATACCCCTACCTGTACCCCCATTGCCTATCTCTGGTATACAGTATACTCCCTTGCTTATTCTCATTCAAAATATACACAATCAAAATAATTGAGTCTACATGATTGAGTGTACTAATGAATATGAGCAAGGGGGAGGGCTTTGAATTGTGCAAAATTACCTGATTTAGGATTATTCTTGAGGTTAATTTGAGCTCCGATACCAGTGAGTAAGAAATCGATGTTATGAGAAATGGCACAACTGGTCTCTATATACTTGCAATTGTTAGCCATTGCCAACTGCCGGCCCTCTAATACGAAATCGGAGTAAAAGAAGAGTTTATTTTAAGATTTGATAAACGATTGGATGAAAGCAAATGAGAAAAGTGTTGGAATAGTGCTCTTATCAGCAGTTTATTATTGAACTCATGTTATAGTTATAGAGAAAGCAATTAATAACGAAAGTGACAGAAATGGCATTTTAGACAATAGGGGTTTACAATAATATATACAGACCTTGTTTTGTAACTGTTCTGCTTCTGACTAAATCGGTTTTGTTGGCCACAAGTATTACTGGCTTTAGCTCGAAGTCATCCCATTTGTGTATTTCAGTGATCACTTTCTTCGCGCATTCAAACGAATCTCTGTTTACACGATATGTATATAAATATAACTCAAAGTTAGAAAAGTCTTCAATACTTTCGACTCTTAATCCAATAGTAAAACTCAAAAAGTGATATATTTTTTAAAAAAAATCTTCAAATATTTTGAATAAAGCTTTTGATTGAAAGGTTCAATGCATTTAAAATCTATTAATTATAATATTCTTTAAACAGGGAAAATTTTTTATTATGCTTTGAAAAAACATGGTTCTTGTGCAAGATGCTTTATGACAATTAGCAGGAATATGTACACTGGTGCTCAAGACTGTTAATGAAGTCGGGTTTACAGAATATAAATTAATTGCAAATTATAAATACTTTTACTTTTTATCCAGAAAATGATAGATTCAATAAGCTTTGAATAAACCTGGTTGATTTTAGTCTTTAATTCGAAATGGTTAACTTTCGTGTCTAATCTATCTTACAGTGAAGATACAGAGTAACTTATACTCTCTAAAATAACCTTGCTATTCTATAGTACATCTGTCCTTCAATGTAACAAAAATGATTATTTATCGCGCAATGAGTAATATTGTAGTGAAATAGTCATTCATTTTATGATTTTCTTTTTGAAAAGCTGTCTGTTTTGATGCAATGATCTCTTGGTTGCAAACATATTGCATGAAAATTAATTAATTTTTTTTAAAGCATTTTAAACCCAAACTCATCAATGTTTAAGTCAATAAATACAAAAAATATATAATAAAAACTTAAAGCACTGTAAGCTTTACTAAAATTAGAGCAAAAAAATAATTAATTAAATAGAAGTCTGTGTTTATCTGTATTCAGTTAATCCATCTATAAATTGAACACTTCATAAAACAGTTCATTATTTTCAATTCATATCGACATTAAGGCTGCAAATCATAAAAGTTAATGAAACTCATAAAGAATTAATATATAAATTATTCGCAATTTATATAATTATTAGAATTTTATTATAATTTAGTGAATAATTTTAGTCTTCTATTGATTATCATTATATCCTAATTGTCCTGATTTAAGAACATTTTCTATCCGTTATTCAATGATTAGTCAATTGATTTGCATTTACCTGTCGTTGACGGCATATATGACAATATAGGCGTCGGGCATATATAGAGTGATAGGCGAACGGGGGAAGCAATTATCAAGTTTTTCGATTTCCCGAAAGTTGAGGATCAGGTACTGTGACTGTTGGTTAGACCCGAACTGTCGTCTCTGGTTCTCCAAGAAGTATGAAAACTGTGAAACAAGTGATGATTTGCCGCTATCTTGAGAGCCAACCACTAATACACGAAAGACTTTCTCTGTTTTAAAGAATGGTTTGAATGATTGAAAATCTACACCAAATCAAATGCAAACCTAAAATCTCACCATTTTTGAAATGATCCACATCTTTGGCAATAATAAAGTTGAATAAGTTCTCTGATTTTCCGTTTACTTTATTCGGACTTTTGTTGTTGTAATCGTTGTTATACTCATTCTTATAATCATTTTTATAATCGTTGTCTCCGTTGAGAACTTTATCGTTGTTTGCATTCGCGATATTAGAGGGAATGGACGCCACTCTACGCGCTCTGTTCAGTGGTGTCGCCGCAGAGCCATTCACTATATTACTGCTGTTATATCTCTGGGCGTAACGCATGGATTGTGATCTTCGGATCGATTGAGCCGTTTTGGTCGTAGATCTGGACGACGAAGAGTTGCTCGAAGACGAAGACCCATACGAAGAGTTTCTTCGCGACGGTATTCCTGACATCTGTTAATACTTTCTTAAATTGGATTTTCTCAGTCAATAACTTAATTGAACTAAACTTTTGCTTTAACTCAATTCGATAACTAATTTAGCAAAAACTTTCATCAAATTATTTATGTGAATGCTTTGATTAGTTCCGGAAGAATATGTTGGAAATCAATGATAAGATTGTTTGCGAACATATAGTTAGAGAGAATATTCATAAAACAATTGCAGTTCAAAGCAAAGTTCGTAAGATTGCAATAGCTTTGCAAATGAGAATCGAATCGTTTGTGTCGACAGTTATATAATAAGTTTCACTTAATAGAGTGGTAAGTGTTTGCTGTGTTTGCTATGTTTGCTATGTTTGCGACTCAAACTCATCCGCATCTCTAACAGGCATAGCACCAATGCATCACTGTTGGGAACATCCCATAAGCAAAAAGTACAGCAAATCCAATGCTTAAGCACAGGCTGATAGACTCAATGCTAATTTTAGGTTCTGTTCATTCTATTCCTAGTAATTGAGTTTATTTTCTTTACTCTACTCATACACAACACTCAATTGCAGACTCACTTCGTTTATCTGTGCTCTCAATATCATCTGCAACACCACTGCTATTACTCGACGATAGCATAGATAAGACAACAATCAAATAGAGTACAAAATCCGCTGATTAATCGATTTCTCATTACTACACACTTTTGCACACTATATATCAATACTCCATCATTTGATCCCATACTCGCTCTTTACAGTATATACATATTTGGATAGTTTTTATTTGTTTCACATCAAATCATAGGCACTCAATGATAACCATTTCAGTTAACAAAACCCTTTTTGACAAAAAATATCGCATTTACCGGTATATCCATTGATATGTTTATGCTCCACAGTCAATTTATATAATAGTTTCTGATTATATCTGTGAAACTACCAAAAAGAGTAAATGACCGGACAAACAATTTTTTAGAAATGGAGTAATAATTGAATGGTTCTGAGCCTTGTTTCAGAAGTGACCAATTCTCTAATAATGACCACTGGCTTAGGAAATGGTTACAACCGATACATACAAATTGCTTTTTAAACTTAAAATAGGAAATCTAATGCCACAAAAGGCTATCAAAAATTGTTTCATATTTTTCATTTGGCTCACATAAGAAGTGACCACTTTTTGCCTGTCATTACTGAATTGGCGGCCATTTATTTTATTTCCATCCATTATCTCAATTGAGTAATAGCTGCGGATCTGAACCATTCATTCGGATTTTCGTTTATAAAGTAATGATTTGTGAATTTCAGCAAATTTTCAATTAAACCAATTTTTTGAATCCAAAGCTAAAAGTAAATGCAATTAAATGCAAGAAAACTATTAACCGATAATTCTTGAATTCAGCGAAACTTTTTTCCCTCTCATCTTGTGATTCACTTTATTTCAGTTTAGATTTATATGTATTCTCTCTCTATTTGAAGCATTCGTTTATTTGAAATCAATTTACGTCACAATACAATCAAAATGAAAAATCAAAGTTACGACTAATGTATGACTCGTTTCAGTTTCTAAGAAATAGGGCTTCCCTTGACTTTCACTCTTAAAATATTAAACAATTCTTAACAACTCTAAACATCAGAACTAAATTGTTTTACTCAAAGATAAAAATCTAACAAATCTGATCGTCATTTAATTCAGAAGAAAAATCATGTCATTGCATTTTATTCAATCTACTGTATTCTTACTAATGAGGACAGGCACTTTTTGTCTACGCTTCCAAATTTCACAATTTTTTGGAGTTCAGTCAACTCTTAAAGAGATAATCTCTAAAATGTTTTGAGTTTCTATGCAATTAGTGAGTAATCGTAAACAATAATCAAATAAATAGAAACACAGTTTTCCGCGTAATTTAGAGAATGTTTTCCACTTTTTGTTAGGTTTTTCAAAATTAGAGTAAATTAGAGCTAACGGTAAGAAAGCAATAATCGGTTATTCTTAGAATTGAATTACATTCTGTGCTAATTGTGTTGATCGCATATGAATCCAATTAATTAGATAAGTATTTGACTCAAGTTTTTCTTGTTTTCAATTTCGCTAATATTGAAGAATTAAAATCTAATGGAAAATAAGTTTTATTTCACTCTTGCGCTACGTTTACAGAGTCTATAGCAGAATATTCTGTAACAGAATTTAATTGGAGCTTAAGTGTAAATATAATTTGTTTATAATCCAAGTCAATGGGAATTTACGTGATTTGGATCATACAATCAATAATGAATGACTGAATTATTCTGAAATGTGTTGGAAATCATTATAGAATCAAAAGATTTTATGATTTAAGAGATATGTTATGCAAAAGTGTTGTATATTATAATTCTGTGTTTTGTTAATACAAATTATTTTTAGCTCAAACGCTCCAATTTGTATGAACACAAATAATATACATATTATTTAAACCCAACTAAACATAAGCTTATATTCTGTAAGGATTTCTAAGCCTTTGAATTATAAACAAAACAGAATTTTTCTCAAAACTATTCCACAGTTCATATACCGATAGTTAATGTTCCGTCTCATCCACTTTTTAGACCTTATTTTTGATATTTTTATGAATATATTTATAAATTCGCGAAATAATAAACAAAGTATTTTCGGATAAATTATATTTATTTCTATAGATTGTCGGCAGTTATGGCTCGATTTGAATATAAACATAATTCACAGAAATATCATAAATAATATAATTATTTTTTTAAAGTATTAAAAACGAGACCTCTTTTATATACAGAAATAGTTTTGCTGCGAAAGCATTGGTAATACCATATCATCGGTAAACGCAATACAAAAACGCAAACCTTATTGAAAATGAAATTCAATTCTATTGAGGACTTATGTTATGCCACAATGTGTCACAAACTGATGGCTCAGAACATCTCAAATTATCTTCTATCGAGAGTTGAGGTCAAATATCTTCAGATTAAAAGACTTATGTTTTTATTGGATCTATGACTACAGTATAATGTCTTTGCGAGCGAACAGTACCGAAGTTCAGTGCACTCGCTCTCAATCAAAACTAAAAGCTTTCCTCAAAATATTAGTCATCGCTTCAGTTCACGAGATCTATGAGATGTATGAGATCTAAGCGATGCTACTTTTGGCTGCAAATAGAGAGAGAGAACAGAGATTTAAAAAATATCTTCGTCTCTCTCCCCCTCCCTCTCACTTCAGTCACACTCTTTTCTGCCTTAACTTTACAATCACTTCCTGGTTGTGAATTGTCAATGAACTACATCATCTCATCATCTTTTCATCTTTTCTTATTCTTCTAACAGAACATTATTAGAAGTCATTATAATGTTTGGCAAAAAGCCCTCATATAATGGCCGCACAAATGCTTATTTCGACAAAATTATATACAGTATTGAGAACATCATTGCATAACAAATACAATATTTTGCAGAATATTCTACAAAATTGGAGGACTCGTACGACTACTGTATACCTTAATCCTGTTTCAAATGACACAATTCATGCTAAAACTGGTTATTTTGAATTATTTCTAGAATTCTAATATTTATTAGAAGTTTTAAATAAAAGCAGTCATTATTGTGAAAATATATAATATTTCATATACACTACAATTGGTTGGAATTCAATGTTTATATTAAAGAAAATGTATTCAAATTTTTTGATTTATATGCTTTCTATTATAGAATTTACCTTGATTGATTAAATGGCAGAGCTTGAGCAAATTTTCTATCTACCATTGAAGCGCTTGGCAACCCCTTCCAGCAGAATATAAAGATGTCATAATATACGGCACATTACGTTCACAAGAATTAAACAGAATGTATGAAAAGTAGTTCATCTAAACTGAAATTTAAAAAAATGATTTATGAAATGATATACTTTTACTAATTATTGTGAATTCTGTTTAAAAGACATGTAATGATTAAATTAGACCTGTACACTAACATTTCAAATAGGACTGGCCAGAAGAGTGTCCAGGGAAGTTAGTCCGACATACAGTTGGGCTTTAATTTATTAAAATTCTTTAAAGGAAGAGCTTGAGCACGAGCTTGAGCATTTATTTTTGTTAAAAAAATGGTATATTTTTATGTCAAACAATTAATATGATCTGTGATTGTAAACAAATATGTGCTGGGGCTTACTGCAAATGGAATGACTAACTGCAGTGAATATGCACACAATGTCTGTTCGAAACTAATGATTATAAATGTGCCTGAGCACTACTTTCAGATATGGCAATAAGAGTTATTAAAATTTATTGCTCTTCAAAATTGCAATTTGTGCCTGCATGATTATTAGTCCCATCTCAATGACAAACCTACCATGATTCTTTGCGTCAATGGTATCATTCAATTATTGTTTGTGTCTATTCTGCAAAACTGTGTTTATTGTTATTAATTGCAAAATGATTTGATATAATGCTCACAAATGTATTGTTCATTTCATCAAAATATCAAACATAAGCTCCGATTCTTATCAGCCGTTTATAAAGTTATTTTTCTTTCCATTCACACCCGTAAAGCTCTTTATCAAACAACAAGAGATTAAGATATAGAGAAGTCGAGAGATAAGACTGCTTTGAATTCATTGTAGAGCTAGAACTTCAAACTTGTTTTATTGTCCCTATCATTGAGCGGAAAGTATTAATCCATTTATGTATTGAAGAAAATAGGTACCAATAAATTGAAATAAAATAAATAAATATATATTTTTGTTCCAAAACTAGATTTCATTCACACCTCTAGTATTAAAATCTCTTTCGATTCACTCAAATCATTTCGTTTGTAATCTCTTTAAATATTTGTCCAAGCTATTACTGGGTATGAAAGATTAAAAAAATAACCTTAGTATTTTTCAAAAACACGTTATTCACTGTCACTAAGAAATTGCTTTTTATTCTCTTATTTATTCTTTGTCTTCATATTCTTGTACTGAGTCTAACAGTAAATCCTAATAAATATTTTTTTAAAAAATATATAATTAATTGATTGATACAAATAATGAAAAAAATTGTTTCGTATTATTATAGAAATCATTAAGCATTCAATGCTTTCGTGATATTTACTGTTTGACTAATCGGATGATTAAGCGATTGAAGCGATTAAGTCATTCTCTTTTGGGAATTACTGTTATATTTCATTATTATAATTATAATCAAGTTTTGAAAATTATTATTTAAAAATTGCATTGAAATGAGCTTTCGATTTGTCTGAACAAAACTTTGTTTTTTTCTTCTTTCGTGAAAAATTTCCCACTTTTTTAAGAAACTGTTATTTTTGTGATAAATTAGTTTTCGATATAACTTATCTTCAAAAGTATTTTATAATTTTTTTCTATTTATATTCGTATTCTCTGAGGAGAAAAATAATTATTTTTTTCAAATGTCAATCAGAAATCCTTATCTGATTTTTTAAATACTTTATATAAACAGTTAATTCAATTAAAAACTTATTTTAATATATTTCGTAACAATTTTTTTCGACTAAGGATTTACATTAGATTCACATAATTTCTCATTTGTTTGTAATTAGAAAAAATATATTAATATTTTTTTTCTGTTTCTGATCCTAAAGATAGTATAGAAATAATAATTACCAATGATTTTCAAATAATAATTTCCTAATTTTTCATTCAATTCGCGCAAATATATTAAGATCTGCTTTAATGAGGCTATTGATCGAAATCGTATTTTTTGCGGATATTTTCTGCCAAAGAATTTTAATCCTTTTTCTTCATATATTCTACCCATAAGTATAATAGTTTCACGTTTTCCGTATAGAAAGCCATACAAAATAGTTTCTATAATTTGTACTGATATGAACTGATAAGCTTTTGGTACAGGGATGGCTACAAAGTTCAATAATTTACTTGGTCATCCCTGGATAAATTATAGAATCAATAGATATGTTTTTACGTCGAAATACTTCATTATTTAATTTTATAGTTCATTAAGTAAATAGTTTTCAAAGTTATATAACTATTTTGTTCGTAAGGTTTCTCTTCTGAATGGCATCGCATTCATGAAAACTAATTTAAAGCGAAAAATGTCAGCAATTTTTCACTGATCTTATCGTTAAAATTATTTAATTATACTTTTAAATAAGTTTTATATAATTTTCTTACCCCTAAGAGTTGCTCTCAAATGAAAGTCAATTATCAAAACTTTTCAATTGAGAGAAAAATTATGTTAAAAAACAACAAAATTTGTGCTAAACTGAATTTTATATAAAAAATAGTTTTATCTTTAATTCTGTTGAATAAGTATTGATTGAAAATTAATTTCACTTTTGATGAACTTTTCCATTAGTTTCCAGTATTTATTGATTTTAATACTTAAGGAACAAAAATGATATCAAAAAACATTTTATGAGAAGATTTTCTCTCATGTCATGCAAATGGATATTAAACTATAAGAAGAAAATTGTTTAAACCGTTTAAAAACATAAATCACAAGAAATATCTTTTTAATTGAATTGAATATATATTTCATCAATAAATCAATTTCTAATAACTTATAATATTTTTAAAGTGTATTTAAGAATATATTTGAATATATTTTTCAGCATTTATTTGCAATAGTATATGAAAAATACGCTTTTTATGCAAAATATTATACATTTTGATGAGTGAGAGCTCTGACAGCAGTTAGAGATGAATAGATAGTTAGGGTTAGAGAAGGGCTGAACCCATATATCGAATGCTTATTTCAATTCCTGGTTTAGTTTTTCTTTAATACTAATCGTTTTCAAATGTATTTTAAAATAAATTCAGAAAATAAGTCAACAATTTCTTAATTCAATTAAAAAGTAAAATATATTTCTTTTTATCGAAACATATATTTATTAAATTCTCATCGATTGACGCCTTGAGCTCTCTGTGCACTCATACGGAAGATATGCATACAATTCCCTAATCAATAGTAAGCAGAAAAATTGTGTTATTTTTTTCTAAAACTAAAACTTCTTTTCTCTTAAATATGATTTACACTAATATGACATTAGTCTAGAAAAGCATTCAATCGTTTTTCTTATTGCTCTCACTCTTCGTTAAAGGTTTTGAAGAGAAGTAAAAATAATAAAAAAAATTTGACTCAAATTATTTGATGGCCTAATGATTCTTAAAATTGTACGAACAGTACATTTGAAAAAGTGAGTGAAAGTTATTTCACATTTTGTTTTCTATAATGAGAGTACAGAAGAATACGGTTTAATAATAATAGTTATTCTAATGCATTGATAATCATTCGATGCATTCATTTATAATTATAATTATTATTTTTCTTCTACTTTTCAGCTAAACTTCTTTTTGTGTTACAATTAAGCCATTGCTCTCTCTCCCTCTCCTTCCCTCCCTCACTCCCTCTCCCATTCTCTCTCGCATACAATTATTGAATTAATTTTTTTGTGAGAAGTGTTTCGATCGTTTTTCGTTCAGCCAAATCAGGTCGATATAGAAATTAACTTTATTTTTCTGTTACACTCTCTCTCCAAAGGGTGGATCAATAGATACCTCTTTTTTGACTCTTTAGCTTTGATTCACTTTACTATTACAGTCGAATCCGATTTCTAATCAGTAAACAAGTTATCAGATTTAGTCGATTATTAGTTTATGAATAATAGAATTCTGAAATATTCATCAAAAGTATTGACCATGTTCAACTGCCTATCAATACCGATATATTACCCATCAGTATTTTAAGAAACCTGCTCAAAGATAATAATTCTATTCAAATATTGGTTTTAAAATTGGCTATGGTGAATGGTGTTGTTGCCTTGGTAAATCTGGATTGATAATGAATAATTATTTACATTATCACCGGAACTAATTATGACACGATCTGTATATTAATAGCCTAAATGACAAACATGTTATTTCTGACGGATTATCGAAGGCTTTATTCATTTGGAATATTTCTGTCACTAATTATTGATATCTTTTTTCCAATTATTGATTAAAAGAAAAAAACAATAAAAAATTAAATGAATTTATCTTTAATTTTAATTCCAAAGCTATTTATTTCCCCTTTGGATGCAATTATAGATTAATTAAAGCACATCTGAAAGGCGCCAGAAATGCAATAAAGAAAAAAATAAAAAAAATTTATTAATAATATATTGATTTTCTTGTGCTTCTCATTCATCTGTTAATAGCATTAATATATTAATTCATTAATAACTAATAATAATCAGAGAAAACCTTCTCTTTATTTCTTTTTGCTTTTCTGAAGAGTTAATTATATTTCGATTCACAATCATTAGTATCAGTAAATTAAAGTGAAAAAAAAGTTTTTTAAATTTTTAACTTCAGGTAAAAAATATTAATTATCAGATGAGATGTCAAACAAAATAAAGGTTTTCTCTTCTGATTGCAAATAAATTGTGTGTTATATACGGATCAGGTGTATGAGCTCGGGCTCACACTCGAGCTTATATTGCAAAAGATAAGAAGCAAATATCCTAGCTTACTTATATATCATAGCCTTGTTTATCCACTTTAACTAAAAAGTTATAGTTTTCTACTTTTTTTGGTACATATTTTTCTTTTAAATATTTTAAACCGTTTTAACGAAAAATTATACTTTAATAACATTTTTATTGCGATTTTATTTTCTCAGACCATAAAAATGACAGCAACTGAAGAATAAAAACTAAAATGTGTTCAATATTTTATTAGTTTAATATTTAAGTTTGATTTAGAGCTCACTCGCAATCTGTATCCCGAGTTCTCACCGGTTCTCCAGCTCTAGACTACTCCTCTCTATTTTGGCAATAAATCAAACCCTAAACTATTTGTGTCCTTCCATAGCATAGATTGTTAGTCCATATAACCTGAAGGTAGCGGTGATTCAGGCACTGGAATAACGGTCTTATCTGATGAACGGTCTTATATGAAAGTTATCCTCAAATAACTTATATTTATCCTTAAATTATTAATCCTCTCATTTCTCTCTACCCTTTCCTCTCCTTATTTTTCAATCAATATTAATATTAAAGACTTTTTCTATAATTATATAACAGTTTTAAACGATTTATTAATGATATTAATATTATGGTTAAAATGGCTTAAATTTATGGTTTGCTTAATATATTATATTTTTCGCTTTTTTATTAAATATTTTTTAAATTATATGTCTTTTTGAATAAAATGTAATTATATTTTGCATTTAGTTTGGGATAATTGGTGTTGAAATTGAAAAAGTTTTTATTTAGCATAAAAGGTGCCGGGTTTTTTTCTAATACCTTGATCATTATACGTGTGAAATATTTAACGCCTACACAAAATGCACTTTAGGTCAAGTTTACATTATTCAATCTAGGTATACACTAAAATCAACTAGGATATTCTATTGCCTATAACAAAGATTGCTATGCCTTATAAAAATGTTGCAAGATGAAACATTTCTAAACATTTTTTTGCAGAACCTCTTCAAACAATTATAGCTTGAATTCAATTAAATTTAATTTAACGTAAAAATTATGTCAAAAATATGATTATAATTGTAAATAAGCGAAAATCGTCACGAATTTCGATGATTTGCTAATATCTAGAGTAAGTAAGATAATTGGCAAAATCACCTTGCTCATCAGCGATTAACAACCTATGTCGAGATTGTTTTGGGCATTGCTTTCAGAGATTATTAAATGCATTTTCAACTCATCCTAAATATAGAAAATAATTTTTTATTCAAAGATAAAAAAATATTAAAATAAAATTATAATAATTTTCATATATATTTGGATCCATTTCTATGGGAAACTTCAGTCCAATCTTCCCGAAGGAATGTTTCTGCTCTTCCTATCTATCAATACAAATACGAAAATAAAATATTAATATAAAAACTGATACACAGACCGAGTGATGCACTGATTATATGAGCGCTTCTTCTGCTCCATAAAAAAGTTTGTTAACCTTTTTCACTCCCGATTCCACTCTTCAGTATATCATTTATTATTATTAATATTAATTCTCTCATAAGATATACAGCTTTTTATGCAAAACATATTTTTCTTATTCTCTCTATTATTATATACTATAATATCGTATATCATTCGCGCGCCCAAAAAGTTTGGATCTTTTAATGTATTGTTTTTGTTATTATTCTTAAAGATTTTTTTGTTTTTCCATTTTCGTCGTTATTATTCTTTATCTTCAATTTTATGATAGAAATTAATTTATGTATAAAATCAAATAATATTATCCAAAAATAAATTCTGTATTTTATTCTCTGAGTGTATCGAAAGAATCCCATATGAGGTCAAACATAGAGCTAAATCATCCGTCAGAATCCATTAGACGACAAATATTCAATAGAAAAATAAAATATATAATAATTTTTCACAATATCTTCATAAATAAAATAATATAAAAACGTTTTTACTATTAATATTCGGGAAAAACAATAAAAAAATATAGTATTTTAATGTTAAGTATAATCATCATTAAAAAGAAAAATATTATAAATAATTGAATGAGCTTGCTAAATTTTTGTTATTATTTAAGAATTGATTAAATTCATGCACAAAATGTTTATTATTTTTCAATAAAATAGATTTTAATCTACATTTGGAGGTTGACTCTAATGTGTTTTGCTTGTTATAGTCGTTCGCAAAAATATATTTACGTTTAGTTTTATTTCTGATATTGTTTTTTAATAAAAGTTTTCTTCATTTAATACTATACTTCAATCATATATCGGGTGAAAAACGTGCAAAAACTATATTTTCGGTAATATTTATGTTTAGTTATGTTTAGGTTTTATAAAAGAAAATAAATGTAAAGCAAAAAAAATAATATAAAGTTAATTAAGATTTTATGTATTGTAAGAGAAATAGATTTTAATTCATTTAAACGAAAACTTTTGTATATTTAAACTAATATTATATTATTATTTAATATTTCATTTTTATTCGCTGTTTATAACGTGATTACGATTTTTTTTTCTGTAACTTCTTATTTAATAATCTATAAGAAAAATAATATAATAATCAAAGCTATAATGAAATTTAGAAATAGAAACAAAAAATATCAAATGATTTTGCAATAGCCTTAAGACATATGCAATAGATATTTACGCCGAAGAGTGAAGTGATCTGAAGAGTAAGAGTCAGATCAGAGGCAGAAATCATTTTTTAATAGTATTAAAAATAAATTTATTTTTTAATTTCATACGTAAATCGTTACACAATAATTATCGTGACATTAATATTGCAGATGAGAGCTATATATTGCCTTTAATATAGCTTTGATGTGCAAGCTGGCATCCGACCACAATCAATATATCCTGCTCTTTCCATATCCAATCACATTTCTAAACCATTTCCTATATAAAGCCTTTTATTTCCAAAGCTTTACAATTAAAACAAAACTTGATTTTAATTTGAGATGAGGTTAATTTAACAGATTTATTAGGATTATGTTCGAATATATATTGTATAAGCTTGCATGTTTCTTGTTTTTAGAGTGTGTTAGGCTAACTGTATGAGCACACGGATGGTCTCAATTAAGGGTGTTGGCCACCGATAATATGATGATCTTCTTAAGAGTTGCCCTTTGGCTTCGATACATAGCAATGTAGTTTTGAAAAACTTGTTCAGAACTCAGTTCTATATAAGCCCTTAAAAAATCGAAACCGTTATCTCGAACTGAAATCTGAAAATATCCTTAAATAGCAGTTTTCAATGAGAATTAGGAATTAAACGATAGGAAGAAAAATATCTAAAAACTATATAAAAGTATTATTTTTTTCTTCTTTTCTCTTCTCTTTTGAAAAATTATTTTTAGTGTGAGTTTAGCTCTTCATGTAATCAGTTATTTTGTCTTTTTCTTGATTTTAGTTCTTTGCAAAATCTTATATGCATTTTAAGACTGAGAAGAATGTTTGGCTGATCTGATCTGTTAGAATCGATGCCAAAAATTTTTCCTCACTTTTAAGACAGAATGAAAAATAAATAAATTGTTAATTCATTTGACATTAATTTTTCCGTTGGAAACGAAAATCTTTTTACTTTATTTTTCCACTGATTTTATGTGTCATTAAGTAATAATCTTTTTTTGGTTTCGACTTTGGTTTTGAGTTTTAATTAATTGATTGATGAAATGATGGCTCAAAATAAAATATAAGCAGAAATATAATTATCAGAAATAGAGTTATAAATAAAAAGATGACTTTTTTCTTGTGATGATTAGTTCGCAAACCTATTAACTGTTTAACAAACTCTACTGTATTGGCAAAAAATGTCTGATAATTACGCCAAGAGTTTAGTTACCTCTCACTCGCTCTTATAGATTGAGAAATTATCTCTGAGGGCTCTGAAGAGTATTTTTACCGTTGTTTTCAAACACACTGTTGTTATCGCATATGATATTAACGAATATTTTTAACTGTTGTTCGTCTTATAAGAGAGTATTATGTGATATAAGACTATTAACTAAGAGTCGCACAAAAGTTATTATTAATGTCTGTTCTGCTTAAGCGAATAAATAGATTTTTTTTCAAAATTCAAATTATTGAGAGTTATGTAGTTATGTTATGCTCGAGCACATGCCTTTCCAAACCAGGGCTAATTATATGTACGATCATATGAATACCTGCGCCCAACTCAGCTATGTTCGACTCCGATCTGATATCTGTTCTTACCTTTAATGAGATGACACACTTTTTGATCGTTTCTCTTCATTCAAACTATCTCTTCCTTCTCTTATACCTTTCCTCTCACTCTCCAATCCCTTTCCCATTAACTCTATATTTATTGCTATCAAACAAATAAATATAATTATAAATTAAAAATACTTTTTTGTTTCTGATAACTAAGATATAGGAATGTATTTCTTTGGTTCAGTTCTTTGTATTTTTCTTTAATTATTATTTTTTTTATTTTTCTCTTCATTTTATTCGTTTATTTCTGTTTTCTTCTTATGATTATTTCACTGATGTTTTAATACTGATCCTAATTATTGCGTTTATTTCTAAATACAAATTTTTATTATACTTTTGATTCTCTTATATCTGTTTTTTTTATTTATTATTTTTTTCTGATTTAATCACAATTTATATTCGCTATAAATGTTTTGCTTTTGTTTTTTCGCTATTTATTTATAATAATAATATCTAAATAAGAATTTAATGTTAATTTCAATGATATAATTCTGATATAGTATTTAAAAATTTCTCTCTAAACCCGTTAGATCTCTGTGTGAAACAAATAAAATTCAGTGTAAATATATTTTAGCTCTGGTTAAATAAAAAAATATCAAAAATTCATTTATCATTTTTAAGGCTATTTAATAGAGAGTTGAATATATTTTTCTGATTATCCAGAATATCAATCAGAATAACTGTTTATTTGAATAATTATTTTAAGCCTATCTTAAGCGACACTAAAGAATGGTATTTAAGAAAAATTAATTCTTATATTTGAATAGTTGTTATTCAATTCACACACGTATTACACATAAATTCTGACAAAGAATTTCTCTGCACTTAAGTCTGTTATTTATCTGAAATAATAATAATTGTGAAAAATTTCACACAATTAAGACATTCAAATTGCAACTACGTGTTTGAATTCCAGCGATTCAGCAATTTTTTTCAAAAAAAAGGTTTTTGTTTTATTATTTTTTCGTCTCATTTGGTTATCATTTCTGATCAGTCAGACATTTAATTAGTTCAGAAAATAAATCATTTCGTAAAATAGGAAATCATTTTTTCGGACTATAAATATTTGAATCCAGTTATCGATCGATTGATTTGACTTTAATTTGATTTAATATTTTTAGTCTTATATAAATTGATTCGTATTTCAGCTGATATTGTCATTTGTCGTAATATGGGTTAACTCTCTGGGCATATCAACCCTTCCTTTTTTGAACCGGGGTATTTGGAATGTTGTAATAAAAATATACAAGAATATAATTAAGTTAACAAAGTACACAGGACTATTTTGAAGAGCGAACATAAATAATCTTGATATTTATCAAATAGCACTGTCATTGCATTGCATACATTGACTCAATTCTTTAAGTGTGAAAAAATCGGTTCAACAGAAAAATTCAGTTGAAATTCAGTCTTATTAAGCGTTGTATTGGGGGTATATGTGCTGGCCTTAGGCGAGGGCGTAATCACATCACATCAGAGCGCACACACATCACATCACAACCACGGAGAGCACAGCACAGATAGCAAAAGATCTGTTGCTCACACAATCACAGCTACTAATCACTGAGCATCTCATGCGTATCCACAGCACAGCTATCATCTCAGGAGAGAAAATAAGCTGAAAAATAATCTTCAAAACTGTTGAGCAATCCCTACATAGCACTGAAAACCTACTAAAAGTCAAAGAAATTTTTTTTTCGCGCATTCATGTGATTCTGATTGTCATCGTTTGTGTGTAGAAAATGTTTGCGTCTCTTCTTTTTTTTCATTATTCACTACAAAAAAAAATCTTCTCTTCATAGCTATAGCGGAGAGAAAAGAATGAAAATAATGACAGAAAAAACCTGTTAATGACTTCCTGTCTTTGTGGCGAAAATTTGTATAATTTTTTTAATACTGTATATATTGTATTGTACTCAAGCAGATGGCATAAAGTGATGATACTTTTTCTGTCTCTTTCTTATATATATTTTTTTCTTAACATTTATTATTACTATTTTTGAAGGACATCAAAGTTTTTGCACAAAAAAATTATATATTTTTTATTATAATATATACTGTTTTTCTGTTCTTAAAGTAGATTCTCGTTATTCGCCGGTAATTACAGACAGAAATACTGTATATTAAGGAAAAAATTATTTACTGTCCTATCAATTGTCTACTAATGGCATAAAATACAGGAGTATTTCCTTCCGTTGAGATGATCTGCAAATTCATTGTCCACTATAATGAGTGTTCACTGTATTGATTCTGTGGTGAAGACATAATTTTCGCATATCAAGTATTGAATTAGGAGCAAGATCACCCATAACTCGCAGTGGTATTCTTGTGCCAGACTTTTGCATACTTCCCATAAATCCATATTTTTCTTATAGATTACATATCATTAATAAATTGATTTTTCTAATAAATAAAATAAATATTCTATGCCTTAATGTGAGGTATAATACCTGTGCTTTGAGAATACGATTCACAGCAGACACGACATGCTATTCATTTGCAAGTTTTGCCAATATATGGCATAATAAAAGCAATAAAACATGGTATCCATTGAGCACCCGGGGGCAGAATTAAATATGTACATTCAAAAAAGATGAGTTACTACTACTGGTGCTCAACACTAGTGGAATGTTATCGGTTGGGAATGGAATAAAAATTACAAAATCGTGATCTACTGTTCAATGCTTTATCTGTTTTTTGATTCACTCCCTTCTTCACTATCTGTGGTAATGATCCTGATATGTGTGCTGAACAGTTAGATCACGGCGTATTCCAAAAAGCTTACTGTTCAATTAGCCACACGTTTTCCATCTTCTTCTGGTGTTTTTCATATTCAATAAGAAGAATAATAAGGAATTAAAATCAGAATTAATTTAACTTTTCTTTTCTTATTTATTCTACTAATGCATGAAATTAGAAATAATTTTCTTTTTTTTCTTATTATTTGTACTTTTAATTAATTATTTTTCTCGTTTGCTTAGAGATTAAGAATAATTTCTTTATTTTTTTTGTTTTTGAATTTGCATTTTTATTCTTATAGTACTTATACGAAGAAGAAATTGCTAATTGTTTTGCGCGAAGTAATGAAAAATTATATACTTTTTTCTCCAGATTTCACTCTGTCTTCTGATTGAAGGCTGAATTTCTAATTGATTTTCATCATTGAATTTAATAATTTTTTTGAGTAAAGAGTTACTAAAAATGAAAACATTCTTTACTTTACAATAATTACTATACATTTCAATGTAATTCAATAAATCATTTATTCAAATAACATATTAAATATGAAGAAATATTTCCTAAAATCAATTGAAGTTAATTAAAAAATATAATACAAAATACCAGACAATTAATTGCCAGCAAAACAAATTATGATGTGCAAGCTCACTGGGCACAAGGCGGTAAAGGGTTATATGATGGACCATGGATAAGATAAAGGTTAAATTGCGGTTAAACCCAAGCTTTAGGTCAAATTTTGAATACAATTGATCCGATTAAGGATTATAATGAAAATAATTTCAATGTGGGTCAGATTATCTTCACTTTAGAAAAGTCTGGGCCTGGATCGTTTTCTATTGGTGTGCAAATTAGATCCTCGGGATGCATATTTAATTTACCCTTGTGCATTTCTAAGAGTATAATTATCTCTAAATAAATATAGAATTTAATTGATAATTAAAAAATTACAAAGTCTTATGATTTTAATATAAAAATGAGCATGTACAGTACAAAATTCTTATGCGTCACTGTAACGAGGTGCTCCTATAACTGATCGGCGATGATTTTATGTGTTATAGAATTAATATATAATTTTGTTTTATTCAAAATTAATGATTTTAATATTTTATTTTATAATAAATAACTTTATTGCCAGTTGTTTGAGGTTATCATTGCCACGATTTTTAGCCATTTTAATAACAACTTCAATAAATTTTTATAATCCCCGAAAAAATATATCTTTGACTGTAATTATCAGTAGTTTTTTTTATTGCAATCGTTTCGTCTCTTAACCAACAATTAAACGCTGAAAATAATTCTTATAATGTGTTGTAATATAAAAGCTATAAAAACATTATTATTTTTATATCCATTACCACTACTGTTAGAAGAATATAAAGAATATTAAAAGAAATTGATCTTCAATTACAACACAAACGAAATACAGATTTTCAAAGCATTTAATTTCAAGTTTAGGTCATTGTCTTTGATATTTAAAAGCGATTTTAAATATAAGTTAAAATACTTTTCATAAAAAGAAAGAAATTTAGCCAAAGCTACAAAAGCGAAAACCAAAGGCAAACATAAAACAGAAAAAAAATCTTTTCTATCAAACCATAAATTAAAGCTAAGAATAAGAAATAATAATAAGAAGAATATCCGAATATTTTATTATTTAATTTATGCATAATTTCTGTGCATTTGTTAAGAGCACAGGGAATAGTCGAACCCATAAATAATTAATTTTCGGTTGTGATACTCGGCCGCACCAACACTGAAGAGTTGAAAAATTATATAAATATTTTTTTCCTCTCCTGTTGTATTAGTTATGTTTTTTCTGGGCTTTTGTTTTGTTTCTCTTATCTGGTTATTAATGATTTAGTTAGCCTTCTCTTCATTTATTTTCTCTTTAACTTCAATTCTTGTGATATTTTTTTTATTTGTTTCTCTTCTATCTCTCACTCGGTTTCTAACAGTTTTCTCTCTCTTATTATTATTACAGTATTATTGTTATTGTTATACACTTTTAGTAGTTATACATTAGCTTATAGTGCAATCAGATTCTGTACGACTGACCCAAATCCTTATGCAAGCCCTCTCTATTGCACTGAAACTGATGTTTAGTTACAATATATATACCTTCAAACCATTTGCGATCATTTCTCAACATTTCTCATTCATCAGCAGTTTATTTATCAGTGAAACAAAACTTATATTTTTACCACAAATTTGAATACAAATAAAAAATATGTACAGAAAAGAGTAGAAAAGTTTAAGAATAAGTAGGCTGCTCAGTACTTATCAATTAGTTAGCATGCATATTTTTCTTACTTGCATTCGGGATGTGATTGTTAGCCAAACAATTTCATAACACAATTAATTAATTATATTTTCAATTTCATTCAGACATCAAATATCAGCTGATCTGAAGTTATGTTTTCGATAATAAATCAAAAAAATAAAATGAAATCATCTTTTGATACGTCTGTCTGTTACAGATGAGGCGCGGATTCTGGCGCCCAATCATTAATTATATATAATTTTGATTTTATCGTAATTTTATAATTATTGTAAAGTATTTTATGTCATAATTATATTTTTCATTTTGACTATAGATTCGCAAAAATTTCTATATTTTTTCTGTCGATTATGTGAATAAAAATCGTATTTGTTTTATAACCAGTTTTTTTTCGTTTCTCTGATGAACTGAAAAAAGCTTCAACTTTTGAAAAGCATTTGTTTTGTATATATTTTTTTATACGCAAATACTTTTTACAATTCAATTGAAGTTTAATTTTTTTTCTGCCTTTAGTTTACTTTCTCAGGAAAATTAATTTTTTTTGTTTCACTTCTTAAGTAACAGTGAAATAGATTTACTTGTGATTGAAATTGCTTTCGATTTTACTGATCGGTATATTTTCCAATGTTTTCGTATCAATACTATTATACACTGTATTATTACAGTATCGCTAATGACTTGAATCTGAAAATTAATTTAATTAAAAAATTAATGATTTTCTTTCGATTTTCATTAATTTAATCTTTTTTGCAATCAATAAATTATAGTTTTTTTTGTTGATTTTTGATTCAAACTATATATTAATTGTCTGAAAAAGCTTTTATTGAGATTTGATTTACAGCTTTTGGTTCGGGGAATAAAAATGTAGAAAAAGTTTGAGTACAGAAAATATAATTATGAATGCAATCTATAATAGAAAATAATTATTTGTTTGTATTTCGCGAATATTTTCAATACATGTACTAATTATTATTACATAAAAGGAGTAAAAAATTATTTTCTTAATTATAATGAAAATTATATTTTTTTTAATTAACTTAAAGAATCTTTTTGTGCAAAATTATGTTCTGGTAAATTAAGTCTTATTTTAACTTTATATCTAATTTTCAAATCAAGAAATAATAATTTTTTTTATTTCATTGAAATTTTTTTATTTATTTTTTTCTATACTTTGAATGCAAATAATTGGGAAAAAGTTATCAAAAAATAATAGATTATAATAATAAAAGTTTTAAATAAAAAAAGAAAGTGAATCACAATTGTCATGGATTACAGAAATTTTCTTCTTTTTAGCCGAAAATTTCCCTCAATTTTATTCAACTTAACAATTAATATAAATAAATTTTTTCATATATAAATGAAAAGAAGAAAAAAACAATAAATTAGTGTTCATAAGAATGAGAGCTAATTTCAAATTCTTTTGTCGTATATTAAGAAAAGATTATTATTTTTTTCTTCTTTTTAATTGACTTATAATATAAGTAATTCTGGATTCTGTAAAAAAAACTACTTTACACACAATTCTAAGACAAATTTCGTTTAAAAAACAGTTAACTAATAACATGTTCACTAATCGTAAGCTTTCAGATAAATTCGAGTTTCAATTAATAATAATTTTTTACTAAAAAAGCAAAAAAACATTATTTCAACCGAAAAACACTAATTCGTAAATATGTTATAAAAATAAATATAAAAATAGAAAATTAAGCTTAAGAATGATTTTGTGCAAAATTTCATGAAAACTAATCACTTTATTCCTATGCCTTATATAGCTGTACATTGAGCTGACGCGTGAAGTGAACAAAGGCAGTGAACTTCAATTGATTTCGACGGAAGTCCTATTAATACATGAAGACCCGAATGGCAAGAGAGATAAAGCGGAAGGTGAGCGACAGGACTACTACTCCTTTTCTCTGAGCCCTAGCCCAGAGCCCAAACAGACAGACCTATTACTAGAAATCACACAAATATTTTTGACTATAACTAAACAAATACATAGATTGCGTGCAATTCTACACATGATTGCAGTCAATGATGCAAAACATGGCTAACAATCGAAATCTATTGCTTCCCAACTCTGTATTGATATTTAAGAAACAGACCGATAGAGTGGACAAACAGTCAAAAACTTTATTCTTCCAGTTTGTATATACAGTTAAATCCAGAAATAACTTTTCAAGTAATGGGCACACCCAAGATGGCCATAGGGGGTATTTTTCCGGTTGGTTAAAATTTAAATTCAAAATTTAATCTAGAACAAAATTGCTTATCTTGATAAAACGACAACTCTCTCAGTCTTTATAAGTTATAAATTAAAAAGTTTTTTCAGTAATTTTTAATTTGCAATAACGAGAGTCGTCTGTAAAATATGAAAATGAATTCAAAAATAAAAGTAATTGTTATTCAGAACTGATTGAACGAGTGATTCGTATTGTTATTGTTATGATTGTTCTGATCGTAATTATGTTTGGAGTCGAGAATAGCGCACAAATCACTATTGGATTGAATGCACTCTAATGTGGATAACAATATAGACTTCTCTTACTTAATATATTGACTTGAATTGGCTTTAAATAGCAATCCATTCAAAGGACTTCCTTACAGCTGCCCAGACATAATCAAATCACATCCAGATCTGCTCCCAGTGCTGCTGCTGGCCGTGCAATCAATAGGAACACACACACGCGACCCAATACAGTACGTGTGCTGCGGATCACACAATATTGCATCTCTCTCTCTCTCTCTCTCTCTCTCTCCAAATCTAGTGTTATATTCATATTATTTACAAAACAATACCTATTAGTGAATAACAACAACAATCGTCTGCTAGCGCTTGACTGAGAGCACCGTTACTACAAACTCAACTGTCACTATACCGTACTATACGGTAGAGTCGGTATAAAAATAATGATAGAAAATAAAAGGACAGAACAGACACATAATTGCCTAAAAAAGTATAGAACGATAAGTTTGGAAATGTGTGTTCAAAACTAGTGATGCATATTAGGTGAAGAACACTAGAGCACTACAGCTTCACTTTCTCTCACTAACTGTGCCTGTGCTATTCACTCACACAGTACTCTACTGTATAGCACTATTAGGTGTACTCTCTCTTCACTCTGTCAGTGAGTCTCTCTATAATTCATTTGAGTCCACACTCTTGTCTCTCTTGTCTATTAACTTATTGCATGTATATATTGGCCGCATATCTCGTGTGGATATCTTTTTTGTTCATTTTTTATGTTCACTATTATTATGATTATTATTTAAAAGCCAAACGCATGACGTCTACAGTACGCGTCGAACCGGACGTGTGGAACGGTATCCATCTCTGCACAGAATAAAACACGGAATCAACAGAATCCGTCCTAATCTGACTGCATGGATGAAATAGGAAAATATAATTATTAATAGAAAAACAAAAAATATATTACTCTTTCATAACTACGTCGAGCCTTGAATCCTATCTTTTCATTCACTTTCAGCTCATTATTATTTGCATTACATTTGAAAAATGCTAATGAATTATAAATATTATGATTTCTAATAAGCAATTCATTGCAATAAATGAATAAGTCATACAATTGTGGAAAGACAAACAGTATGAGTGGCCACACCCATCAGATGGGCACTGGAACTAGTCTTCTAATGGCCGCTAATCATAATCTGAATACAATAAGCATATAATAAAGTATTGGCTTTTTTCCAAGTGATAGATAATAGCAAACAATACTTAAAAATACAGTTCATTAATAAGTTGTCTGCGGTTTTGGGAGAGTAACCACCTGTTGGTCGGCACAGGACTGTCATAGTTGTACACACATTTACAAACATAGTATCTGACAAAATAAGTTACACTGAGCTCACACAACATAACAGTAGACACACCGGTAATCAACAGGAGAGAGCACATACGCACAGACACCGGCACTATTACATACATCAACAGTATATATCATCGGAAGAATAAATTGCTTTAAAGAGAGTTTTAGTCTTTAGTTTTGTTGCATATCTTGTTTTTTCGTGACTTTTCGCTACAAATCAAAAGTTTATGTGTTTTTGAAAATCTAAACCTAAAGTAAATATTATTTTTTTTAATCTAAATCTTCTTAATAGGAATTAAATACATATTTTATGTCTTATTAGTAGAGATAATGTGCGCTATTTAGAGGAAAATTAGATCTAATTTGCTATTAAATACTGGCGGTCTGTCTGTGCACTGATCTTCAGTTCTCATCTAAATCTCATCTTTAATTCCATTGCATTTTAGGCTCACTTTTGAACGATTTGCTGAATTCTCAGTCAAACTTTGGTCCATCGCTTGACGTACTCTCGCATCACATCGAAGCCATACAATCGGCTACTTCTTCGACAACAGTTCGCGAACAGCAAAGCAATAGAAACACAAGTTTGGACTTCGTTGCTAATCATCCCTCGTCTTCATCTGATGCGACCATCAAATGCTCGCTATGTGACCATCAATTCCCCGATCAGTTAAGGTAAGAAAAAGTTATTTTTTTGTCTGAAAAATACTTTAAATATTTTAATCAATTTTATGCGCTTTCATATCGCGATTAAGTACTGAATTCAAAATGAATTAAAAGATTGTGTTTTAATAGAAAAATTATTTGTGACTTGAATTTCATATTAGATTTTCGCTTTAAACTTAATCTTAAACTTAAACTTCATTATAAAATATTTATTTTATTTTTTGAATTAATTTATTTTTTTCCTTCAAATGATTTTTCTTTAATTCTATTATATAATCAGAAATTTCTAGAAAAATAATATTTTTCTTATTATTTATGAAAAAATCAAATTTATATGTTTTGAGGCGAAAAAAAATCTAATTGAAAATCAAACTAAACATAATTTGGATGCGCAAGGGAGTGGTTTTGAGGTATTTGTGGGCTAGGGGTAATATTATTTGAATAGGTCACATTGATTAATGCCAGGGGCTATTTTAAATTTAAGCCCTGCGCATCTATAATTCATACGGTACGCAAAAATAGGAATCAGAAGAATAATGAGATTTAGATCAACTCTGAAATTATAATGCATTCAAAAAAAATTGTTTCATTCCATTCAATCAAAATCCTTATACTTTGGAATCGAAATAATGGATAATTCATTCAGAAATTCGGCAATAAATTTGACAATTTTTACGCAGAAAATAGTCAGTAATTGACTTCTGAAATATCTCTGACACTCCGGCAATCATTTTCTCTTCTGGTACTGACACTCATGGGCTGAACATAACTCTTATGATATGATTTCAGATAAGAATTTATACTTTATTTCTGTATAAAAGCAGTAATTTTTTTGTTTTGTTCGGACAATAAGGCCGACGAACGGCAAAAATGTCACTTTAAATGCCCCCAAAAGATACCTGTGTTATGTTGGGTCTCAAAGCACATGTTTATCCATCGAACTGATTGTCTGCACTGAATGTGATTTTATGATCAAATATTTTAATGTCATTTGATTACGCTTTCAGAGTTCAGATACTATAAGAATCCTATTATTTATTTGTCTGAGACTCACAAGAGTTGAATAGAAAAACAAAATAAGAAATAAATTATATGTTCGGATAAAAGCCATATATTGTGAGCCAAAACAATAATTTTGCATATTTTTAGAAAATATTACTATCAGTCCAGTAGTCGTCGTCGTCAGTCACCAGTCGTGTAATAGTTATAGTTATTTGATTACAATAACCCCCAAAAGCAGCAACTCTTGAGGCCTATCAGGAGATATGATAAACACTTATTGAATGTATAGGAAAATTGTTATGCGATTTGCGTGCGATTACTAAATCAAAATCATAACAGATATCGAATAAATATATGCAATATATGTGTGTTCTGTCTGTTATTTTAGACTTCCTTAACATTAAAATTTATAAATAATAATAGATTTTTTTCATCGATATATTTAGTCAATAAAATGAAGAAAATAAATAAATATTGTTTTTATTAATTAGTATTTATTATCTAAACAGAAAAAAATAGCTATTCTTTCATCAGATCGTTTGATGAGCCGGTCGTATATCTAATGTTGAAATAAAAAACACGATTTTTAAGATGTTTTGTCACTCAGTTATCCATATTTTAACTACTAATTCACTGATTAATATTTGCCCGAAAGCTATAGCTTTTCTCAAAGCATTTGTATTATACGCTGTATTGCAGAGAAGCGCTGCTTATCTGATATGAAGAATACCTGAAATAATAAACATGTTTTCATAGGCAAAACATCTTTGTCTCCCATATATTCAGATTTGATATGCAATGGATATATAAATAATTATGTATTTAAGTTAGTTTACAATCAATTATTATTACTTATATTAAGACCTAATTCTGTTCCGGCATTCGGTCGACTCGTATTATAAATACGAATCTGTTTGACATAATCGCCGGCGTATGTCGTCTCTCATGTCTCTCATGTTTATGTGTTATTACTATCTCTTCGGAGGGTTTTTTCAGCTTTTAGTTGGTTTTAATTTTGTGGTCATAAGAGCGCAAAACCATTATATAATTAGGTTTTTCTCTATTTTCCTATCTGTTTGTGTCTGTGTTTTACGGTCTCTACTGTAAGAACAATGAACTCATATAATGTTAATGTGTATTGAGTGGGAAATGTATGAAAAATTATTGTAATTTTCTACTATCTTATACATAAAATTTAATTTCTTTTCCCATTCAATCTCTTCTAAGACATGATGAATTAATTAGTTGCTTGTATAGTATAGTATGTTCTGGCCAGAGATAGGCAATGGGTCTGACGACAGGGGGGGGTAAGCCAAAATTTTGCCAAAAGGGGTACAATGAATCACCCAATTTTCGCCCAAAAGTGCCCCATTTTCGAGTTTTTCCGCAAAATCATCGAAAATCAGAGGGGGGGTCAGCCAAAATCCCAAATCACAGGGGGGGTTACCCCCACCTGTGCCCTCCCCATTGCCTATCTCTGATATAAATATTCTCTTCAATAGAATATAATAAGAATTTATTTAATACTGAAATTGAATTCAATTCAATCAAAGTTTTTCATTGAATTCTTCAATCATTTCAAAACTCAATAATCTTTACTAACAATTAAAATATAATATTCGCAGCATTTTCTGCAATACTGATAGAATCAGTCAACTATTCATTGCATACAATAAGTGCCTCAAAAATATATCTAAACTTTATTTTATACAATAGTTTCCAAAAATTTTATTTTTCTATACATTTGATACTTATTTGCTATAAAATACAGAATAAATATATTCCAACAGAAATATTCATTTTTAACACTTCATTGCGTTTCCAAACATTATTAGATTCAAAGATCGGAAGCTTTTCTTTCGCTAATATTTCTCTCCGGCTATAGACTACTCGGATGAGAGAGAAAAAAAGTAAATTCAATACTAAGTTATTATAGTATTTGAGTCTATAATAGAATATATTCTGGAAATGATTACTCTAATAGAGTATCTCAATATCAATAATTCAATTGTTCGGGTAAGAGCAGAGATGACCAATGAAAACACAGCTTTAATGATCCACATACATTATACTGAAAATTAGCAAATTAAGTTCTATTTGCGCTCAAAAGTATCTAGATAACAAGCAACAACATTTTTAAATGTGTATATAATTGCGCTTTTGTTATAAAATACATTTCTGTATACTATTGGAAATCGTCTGCATTTATTGTATTTTGGTAACCCTGGTAATTCTGGTTGAGTTGAGTTTGGCCATCCTTGTAGATGAAACTCTCCAAATATGTTGAGAGTATGGTTTCAGAACAATTTAATTAAGCTTGGTTCTTGTAGAGCATTACAATGTCTAAATTGATCTAGTTGAATTGAATGATTTTATAAGATATTCTCTAAATTAAGTGAAAAAATTGCAATTTATTTGACTTTAACTTTTGGATAAATGTCTGCAACCGGGTCAGTTATGTACTGTAAACTGTGCAAAATCTATCAAGAATATAGTCTATTGAGCTTGATAAATTCATATTTGCTCATAGAAACTTGGTAAAACACCAACAAAGCGAAAATCTATTTAATTTATTAGAAAAAATCAATTTGAATGCAGAATAACTAAAAGTTAAAAAAGTAGCTCAACTACAATATACAAATGGGTCGCAAATATTTTGCTGACACTTTCGCTATCGACTGGAAAAACAATATTGTATTACAAATAATAACAGAGTGTATAATAAAATATGATTTCTTACGGAATATTAGATATATTTATGGAATAACTTTATGATAGGTTAGAAAAAGGCTATAATTTAGAGCTAAAGAACAAGAAAACAGAGAATAAAACCTAAAATATAAAATGCCTCCCATTTTCTGCTTACGAATCCATTGACTGTATATTCTGTGATCCGATCGTTACAATTCATTCAATTTTTATTCTTTAACTTCCAGTTATACTATATTTTTCTTCTACTGTTCCCCTCTAAACAACTTAAGCTATGGCCTAACATCTAATGGTGCTTGAAATAGAGACCAGGTGTTCGACATCATGTTTTATATGCCGCTCTGGCTTCTTTTTTATTTTCTCCTCCCTTTCCATTCAAGTAGTTTATAAAACATTAGATCGAAAATCATTTTCTCGATTCGCGCAAAAAAAATCGGATAAGTCTTACACTTATTATTCATACTGTTCTTCAGTATAAATCATAATTCAATTCAGGCATTTGTATTACCAGAGCTATACTGTGTTTCCACATCTCCTTCAGTTGAATCATACTACTGACTTGTGAGTAAAGTCGTGCTCGTAGAAAAAGAGCCTAGGTTTGCCAGTAGTTAACTTGTACAGTACGTACTTGAGTAGGGATGGCCAGACTCGGCGAAGCTAGGGGGTATAGGGGAGGGTAAAATGGCGGATTTTTCGGCTCAAACCCTAGGGGGGTATAGGGGGAGGTAAAATGGCGGACAGGAAATAGGCGC
>JAQIWA010000426.1:0-32444 GCA_034693305.1 Eueremaeus valkanovi | reverse complement strand
CATTTTTTCCGATATTTTGCCAAAAGTCTTGGGGGGTATGTTTTATGCCAAAAAACATAGGTTCTGTTTTCAAAACCATAGGGGGGGTATTTTGCCAATTTTCAAACCTAGGGGGTGTATTTTGGCTATACCCCCCCCTTGGCCATCCCTACAATTTGACCAACTTTTGTAAAGATCGGGCCGAGGAGTCCGGAGATATGCGAGTTTATATATTTCACATAACAAAAAATATTTGACCTTGAAAACGACCGACTCAGAGTGTTTCAATCATGAATTGGTTCACGCCTCCTATATCTACTTTTGGGTGTTCTATATGCTCTCCGTAACAACTTTTGTACTCCGGACCTCCTTCGATAAATTTTACATAAGCTCATTTTTTCGACCCATTTTTGACTTTAGTTTTTTACATTTTGTGGGCGTGTCTGGGGATACATAAAATTCCTTTGAAAAAGCCTTTGACCAACTTTTAATGCTGCATCCAATGAGCCCTATATCAAATCTGTATCTGATCCCGTTCAAAAGATATGAGCATTTTAAATTTTTACGTTCAAGGGATGTTTTGACCCCCAAGGAGGCGTTTCAAGGGTTCACTTTATCAGACATTCCTATTCTACTTTTCAATGTTCTATACCCTACTGATATGGAGAATACCCAAATCAAAAAAATTGCTCTATGCTGTACTCAATTGGTACAATTACTTCTAATTATATTTAATGATCTGGATGAATTTTACATCATTTATCTAAAAACAAGCGAATATCACCTGAATCTGAGAATATTCTTGTAATTATAATTCGTATAATTCATCAGTGTAAACAATTTCAATTTAACCCATATAAATTAAATTCTACCTGTACAGACCTTGTTAAAAACAATTACTATCCATGACAGTATTTTTAATTGAAATCAATTTTTTTCACTTTCTCAATATGACATAGATTAAAATTACATTGATAAGTGTGTAATTCCATCTAAAGAATAATCTGAAAGAGACCAGGGTACACACTAAGTACAAGGTTCTCGTTATTCAGTTTTTCTTACTTGGAGAGTCAGGAAACGCGAATATCTGGAATCGGTTCAAACCTTTTTTGATCGAAAGTACTCCTCAAATGATGGAATTCGGCTGAAAAAATTTCTGCTCAATTTGTGTCCCAGTACCTTTTTTTGAGCTTCGAATACTTTTCTTCATGGGCTCTATGGGTTATTTGTTAAACATTAGGCCTATGAAGTGCTTTCTATGGGCACAATGCTTAACAGTCAATTATAGAGGCAATGAAGAGAACTCCATAGACGTAATGCTTAGTAGCCAGTATTCGAAGCTCAAAAAAAGGTACTGGAACACAAATTGAGCAGAAAGTTTTTCAGCAGAATTCCATCATTTAAGGTGTACTTTCGATCAAAATAGGTTTGAACCGTATCGAGATATTCGCATTTCCTGACTCCAAGTTAGAAAATATAATGCAATCAAATGTTTCATTAAATCCTTTGAATTCTTTGTCCAAATGATCTATTGCTGAGAGAAATTATTTTGCAATAAAAATGACTCAGATTACATTAGTTTCATAAAGCACCTGTGCTATTCACACCTAGCAAACGTTCAGTCAAGGCATAAAGTGGAATGAAATTGATATTTAATTAAAATATTCTGTTTGTATAGCTTATTGTTAATGTTAAATAAAATGAACCAGGATCATTATACAATATGACCAGCTGCAATTAGAAATGATATTGGCAATGCGACCAAGCTGAGCTAGTGCAATGCAAAATCAATAATAATTGAGTACAGCTCATTTATTTACTATTCTCATGGATTATTGAATAAAAACATTTTTTTAAATAGGATTTCAATAAATATTTTATTTGTAATTCAATTTGCTTTGATGTCCAACAGTGGGCCAGTTGTCGGCAGACCAGACCAGGTCCACGATATCGAACTTAGATCTGCCGCTATCGTTGGCGTCGTACCAGTGGTAGATCATTCGGTACACACCGTTATCATCTATCACATCCTGCCCTCCCGGTCCCCTCACATTACCATGACTGGCCAGTATTTGATCGCCGCCTCCCTTCATCATATCAGTGCCCTTACTGTCCACATAAGGACCAGTTATGCTATGAGAGCGGCCAACCATTACTCTGTAATTGCTGTTCGCCCCCTGACAGCAGTGATCGAAGGATACGAACAGGTAGTAATAGCCGTTGCGATAGGCGACAGACGAGGCCTCTATAGCGCCGCCACCCCTGGACGCCAGTGAATACAGTTTCGTGTCTTCAGTGGACAGTTTGCCTGTTTTCATGTCCAGACGACGCGCTTTGATTCCCTCCCAAAACGAGCCGAAGACAAGCCATTGTTGTGTTCGCTTACCGTCAACTATAGTCCACGCGATCTCCGGATCGATAGCATTGTATTGAAGGGCATCAGTAGTGTGTATGACCTCTCCCTTATCAGCATACGGACCCTCTATGTGCGCAGATGTGGCCAATGCTATGACTGAATTGCGTGAACCCATTGATGAGCCGACGTAGTATAGATAGTACTGGCCATTGATATAGTTTATATCCGGTGCCCAAATCGATGGCGAAACTCGTGTGAAGTTTTGTATCCATTTCGGGATTACATTCATAATTGAGCCCATTCTTGTCGACTTATCGTTGCATAGCTGACGGATCGGGTGGTTATGCAAGTCATTTGTAGTGGTGAACACATAGTAACAATGGCCTGACCTTATGAAGGACGGGTCGTGTATGTAAAGGTCACCACTGAATGCCGATAATACGCTTGTTATGAGCGCTAGTGTTAGACATATACTGAATATCTTTACTAATAATGACATTTTGTGTATAAGAATTCGATTTATGTTAAGCAATAAAAAATTTTCATCAGATTTATTATATAATTTTGTTTACAATTTTTCGATGAAAAAAATCTGTACCGGATAAGTTTAATCAATGAGTGAAAAGTAATTGATTAACATTTGTTTGGATTTAATTTTTATTTTTCCGTTTTGTCTATCAATGAATCAAAGGTTAAGTAAATGTATTGAAAAAAGAGTTAAGAATTATGAATACAGTATAAAAAGTATTGTGAAAAAGTTGGAAAAATAATAATAAAACTGGATTAAACCTGGGTATACACTGGATGCAAGGACCAATTTATTATTATTCAGTTTTTCTTTAAAAAAAATAATGCAATCAAATGTTTCTTTGAATCCTTAGTTCAAATGAACTTCTATTGAACAGAAAAATCATTTTGCAATAAATATGACACGGATACAATCAATAATTCCATAAAGCACCTGTGCTATTCACACTAACAAATGAGCAGAGTCAATAAAAGTGAAATGAAATTGATATTTGATTGCAATTTTCAGGTACTATTGCTCATTTTTAAAATAGAATAGTATTTACCAGGTTAGCTTATTTGACAATATATCAAGTCACATTAAAAAGAAGGCAAAATCAGCAAGATAATCAACGTAATATGGTGCAATGCAGAATCTACAATAATTGAGTACAGCTCATTTATTTACTATTCTATAGAATTATTGAATAAAAACATTTTTTAAATAGGATTTCATTAAATATTTTATTTGTAATTCAATTTGCTCTGATGTCCAACAGTGGGCCAGTTGTCTGCAGACCAGACCAGGTCCACGATATCGAACTTAGATTTGCCGCCATCGTTGGCGTCGTACCAGTGGTAGATCATTCGGTACACACCGTTATCATTTATCACGTCCTGGCCTCCCGGTCCCCTAACATTACCATGACTGGCCAGTATTTGATTGCCGCCTCCCTTCATCATATCAATTCCCTTACTGTCCACATATGGACCAGTTATGCTATGAGAGCGGCCAACCATTACTCTATAATTGCTGTTCGCCCCCAGACAGCAGTGATCGAAGGACACGAACAGGTAGTAAAAGCCATTCCGATAGGCTGTAGACGAGGCCTCAATAGCGCCGCCATTTCTTGACGCAAGTGAATACAGTTTCGTGTCTTCGGCGGACAGTTTGCCTGTTTTCATGTCCAGACGACGCGCTTTGATTCCCTCCCAAAAGGAGCCGAACACAAGCCATAGTTGTGTTCGCTTACCGTTCACTACAGTCCACGCGATCTCCGGATCGATTGCATTGTATTGTAGGGCAGTAGTCGTGTGTATGACCTCTCCTCTATCAATATACGTGCCCTCTATGTGCTCGGATGTGGCCAATGCTATGACTGTGAACCCGTTGTTGAGGCCGCGTAGTATAGATAGTACTGGCCATTGATAAAGTTTATATCCGGTGCCCACATAATCGGTGGCGCAATTCGTGTGAAGTTTTGTATCCATTTTGGGGTTGTATTCATAATTGTGCCCATTCTTATCGACTTATCGTTGCATAGCTGGCGGATCGGGTGGTCATGTAAATCAGTTGGCACTGAAGTGAACACATAGTAACAATGGCCTGACCTTATGAACGACGGGTCGTGTATGTAAAGGTCGCCACTGAATGCCGACAATACGCTTGATATGAGCGCTAGTGTTAGACATATACTGAATATCTTTACTAATAATGACATTCTGTGTATAAGAATTTGGTTTATGTTAAGCAATAATATATTTACATAAGATTTATAATACAATTTTGTTTTCAATTTTTCAATTGAAATCTGTACCGGATTAGTTTAATCAATGAGTGAAAAGTAATTGATTAACATTTGTTTGGATCTAATTTTTATTTTCCTTTCTTCTGTTTATCAATGAATCAAAGGTTAAGTAAAAGTATGGAAAAAATAGTTAAGAATTATTAATATAAAAAAGTATTGACAAAAGGTAGTACACATTTTCGGACTCATTATCATTAATCTGAGATAAATGTGTTTTAAAATAATTAATATTTGAAAACAATTAAAAAGTGAATCATTTGTAGACATCGGATTTTCTCCCGACAATACTAGTCTCGGGAGCAATTCCAACAATGAAAAAGTCAGTTTTGTATTGTTTTTCACGAGATATTTCAATAAATATGAGAAAATTAAATTGAAATCTATTGGAATATTTCGTGAGAAACAATTGAAAACAGACTTTTTCATTGTTGGAACCGCTCTAGAGACTAGTATTGTCGGGAGAAAATCCGATGTCTGATCATTTGTATGAAGATGACATGACCTAGACACTGTACTGCCCTTAACCATTGTTGCATAGCTAAAGCAGTGTAAAGACTATACCAATTGAACCAATTATCTTCTTATTGTTATATTACCTCAATATTATAGCCAATAGATCTTATTATGATCAAGGTATAATTCAAACCAGTGATATACAATGGGGGGTACAGGGGGTAACCCCCTGTGATTTTGGCTGAGGCTCAAGGACCCCAGGGAAAAAGCCTGTTTGTGACGCGGAGTGTGGCGCAGTGGTAGTGTGTTTGCACTTGTGGCGAAGGTCCTGAGTTCGAACCCGGCCGTCTGCTCACTTTACTCTAAGCTTGTTATTTCATGTCATTCATTATTTTCACCCGTTGTTTAACTCGAACTCCAGGAAGAACAGCTTACAGTTGATGGAACTCCGAGTATAAATATTGAAAGTCATTTTCATTTTTTAGGGATTTTGTACCCCCTTGATTTTGTCCAAAATTTTTGGCTTACCCCCACTGACGTCAGATCCATTGCCAGATCTCTGAATTAAAACACAGCTTACATGTCTTTTTAGTTAAGTTATGTGTGTATATTGAACGGAAAGTTGACTTTTATAAAATTGATCTTGCAACTGTTAGCATAATATGTTAGCATATTATCTAAAATTAATGTGAGAACGACTGTATAATTGTATTTTGTTTTATATATTTTTCATTTTATAAATAACTGATTCTTATTATCAATATTTTTCACATGAATTAAATCAATATATATTTCAATTCACTTAATAAATGCTTAAAATTATTAAACATAGAATTACATTGACTACATTCTAATATTCAAAAAGTTACACTATCTGACCTACAATTTGTCAAACATGTGCAAGGGTGTGGAGCAAAATACTCTTGTTTCATAGTCGAAATCAAATTACATTTGCTAATCAATTTTCGACCCCTTCTAAAGAGGTTAAGTGTAGTTAAGGTTAATTTTGATAAAGATTTTCAAAACACCCCCTGATCACTGACCTACATCATTTGTTGATTATAATTGAATTAATTTTAATTAAAGCCAAATATAATTGAAATTATATTATGCAGGGATACAGTAACGGCATAGAATTTATCTAAGGTAGAATTCGATCATAATTCAAGTAACCTTGGTACTTGCAGACCTCTAAACTGGATTTCACGTGTTTTATAAAAGAGATTATTTTAACCATAAGTTGAGTTATTGCCAGATATTTGTATATAAATTATAATCTATTAGATTATTGATAACAACTTATACTGTATTTAAACTTTAGTACAAATCTGATGAGTTTTAGGCACTCCCGACCCCTTCGATCGCCGACCGAGTCTGTGCACCTCTGATACTAATTTAAAATAGCACCTATTTAATTTTTTGCACTTAACTGGACCATACCGTGTGTGATGTAAGGGCACGAGCTTTTGCTTATAAACAGAATAATTTCTGAACAGAATTCAGACTAAAATAAAATTATTTGTAAATATATTTATAGCGAATAAATATATTTACAGATAATTCTAATAGCAATGGATATATTGACGTCGTTTTCGTGGACAGCCCTGTCGGTAATATCTGCGATACAACTGATATATTGGTATTTATTAATAATTATTATACAAAACATTAATTTGTATTTTAATGCTTAAAAAAGTGAAATTTTAATAAAATCTCATTTTTTTCATTGAATAGGTATTGGAGTCGAACTTTCGACTACTGGACCAAAAGAGGTCTTAAAGGACCCAGGCCAATTCCCTTTTTTGGAACTGCTTATCAGAGCATTTTCACTCCATCGCCAATCTTAGAGTTGGATCGGATTCAAAAATATGGCAAACTATATGGGTATTGGATTTGTTAACTGTCCCAACATTAGGAGTAGAGTCTGGAAAATTGTTCCGCCTTCCCGTGCATATGAGTCTGGTGTCATCTTAACAAACAAAGGGTGAGCTAACACATCAACTCAATAGTTAGCAGGTTAACTTTTAAACGCAGTTCAAAGGTGACATTTTTGTGTTGAAAAAAGCACTGTTTGAACTTGGAACTTTCCATTTGAAGTTAACTTGCTAACCATTGAGCTGATGCTGGCTCCCCTTTGTTTGTTATGATGGCACCAGACTCATATGCACGGGAAGGCGCAACAGTTTTCCAGACTCTGGTTATGAGTGAATATTAATGCATAGTTTCATACTTATAGTGTATTCAACAGCAAAGAGCCGATACTAGTAGTGGCGGAACCACAACTGATTAAAAGAATTTTAGTCAAAGACTTTCACTTATTTACTGATCACAAAACAACTCTGGCTTCGCATCCGATTCTAGACATGAATTTGTTTGACGCGAAAGGCGAAGACTGGAAGAGATACCGAACTATATTGAGTCCGACCTTTACTTCCGGCAAAATGAAGAAAATGTATCCAATGGTCAGACAGTGTTTGGACGACTTTCTCAAGCATTTGGAACCGTTTGCAGTGGAAAGAAAATCTATCAACCTAAAGGACATGTATAATAATTTCACCATAGATGTGATTGCTACCTGTGCTTTCGCAACTAAAGCCAATTCGCATAACGACCCGAACAATTCATTTGTATTGAATGCAAAAAAAATCTTTGACTTTCCTCTCTATAAAATGATAGCCATGCTCATCCGAGGCCAGTGCTTACCTTGCTCGGAATTCAATCAGACTTTGATGAAGGTGCCAGTCAATTTTTCTTTGACCTTGTTCATCATGTTGTCAGGAATAGAAAGGATAATAAGAAGATTAATAGTAATAAATACAATGATTTCATTCAACTCTGTGTCGACGCAGAGAAGGATATGGAGGACATTGACGACGTAAATGACGTGGATGAAGCTCACCATGTTAATGCAGGTCAGATACTCTGTATTATAAATGTTATAGTGCAGGTACCTTTTCACTTAATCTGTGCTTACAAACTGATTGCCAAGATTATGATACAGGAAGTCATATGCAGTTGACTTGCAGTTCAGGCCTACTGTATATGCATTACAATAATCATCATCGGTTAGACTGTACGGTCAAATCTGCAGTTTAAATATGACCTAGTTAGAGCCCTAAAAAACCGTTCCGCCTTCCCGTGCATATGGGTCTGGTGTGTCATCATAACAAACAAAGGGGGACTTCACACATCAATTCAATAGTTAGCAGGTCAATTTCAAACGTAGTTCAAAGATAACATTTTTGTTTTGAAAAGATCACTGTTTGAACTTGGCACTTTCCATTTGAAACTTCCATACTTGAACTGTGTTTGAAAGTAGGGATGGCCACGCTCGGCAAACCTAGGGGGGGTATAGGGGGAGGTGAAATGGCGGATTTTCCCCAAAATCGTGGGGAGGGGGTCAAACTCAACGGATTTGGCCCACTATTTTTCGCCTACATAGGGGGGGGGTCGAAAACTCATCGGAAATAGGCCACTCCAAAATGGCCATTTCAAAACCTAGGGGGGGATATTTTGGCTATACCCCCCCATTGGCCATCCCTAGTTTGAAAGATAACCGGCTTATTATTGAGTTGATGTTTTAGCTCCCCCTTTGTCTGTTATGATGACACCAAACTCGTATGCACGGGAAGGCCGAACTGTTTTCCAGGCTCTGGTGATAAAGAATTGCAATCATTATTATTGATTCAAATGAATCGGAGCATAAATATTGTATTCTTTAAATATTGATATATAACCCGGATATTTGATAAACACTATACTTTAGGAGAAGAAGAGTTAGCCATTGAAAGGAAAACATTGTCCATAAGTGGAGTCAACAAAAGATTAACTGAAGATGAAATCGCAGCCCAGGGATGGATTTTCTTCGTCGCTGGCTATGAGACGATTGCAAGCACTTTGTCGTTCTGTTCGTACGAATTGGCACTCAATCCGCAAATACAGGAAACTCTTTACGAAGAAATCCAGTCCGCAGTCGACTCGGACGGAGAGATCAGTTATGAAAAGTTGGCTAAACTTTCGTTTTTGGATTCAGTTCTTTCCGAAACCCTTCGTCTTTATCCGGCCATTAGACTCGGCCGGAAAGTAAGCATTGATTATAAATTAGGCGACACTGGTATCACATTATTCAAAGGACAAGAGATAGAGATTCCGGTCTATGCTATCCATCACTCGGAAGAGTATTACCCGAATGCCAACCAATTCATCCCAAATCGGTTTATGCCGGAGAATAGACACCAAATAAAACCCTACACTTACCTACCCTTCGGTGCCGGTCCTCGAAATTGCGTTGGAATGAGATTTGCATTAATGGAAGCAAAACTGGGTTTAGTACAGATTGTCCGCAGATATCGATTCTTCCGATCAGAACAAACAACAGTTCCGCTGGAATTCAGAAAATTATTTCCATTGACTGCAGCCATAAGTGTTGTCGTCGGCATTGAAAACAGATTTTAGGTTTTTTTTATATCTAATTTGTATAAAATTTTTGTTTAAAAACTCTTCAATTTTTTCGATTACATTATTAATAAATCTTTTCATTTAATGTATATTTAACTTAATTATAGAATAAAATGTTTGTCAATATATTTGCATTTTATATGTTTTTATTCATCACTTCTTATGAATTACTATCAAAACTATTCCAATACTTCCTATTCTTTGTACTATTATTTAAGTGGCTATAATTGTAGATTGTACCATTATAATTGCTTTGATATCAACCATCACATAGTCCAGGTACTTTGTCTAAAGCACATATCTCTAGGTAAACCGCGTAAACCAAATTTTTATGACTCTATAAGTTATATACAGTTCTCATAACTTATACAGATATTAGCAATATCATGCAATAATTTGTAAACTAAACTTGCATTTGAAATGTTTAGATATTTCGCCCTGAATCCTTTCGCCATTTCATAACATCCCTTAGCATATACAGTAATACTCCATTGAGAAATATGGTCTTGTTGAAATTGATAATGCCAATGCCAATGCAATACAGAGAATAAATTCAATCCAGATATAAGGAATCGTACGTGAATTCATTTTGCCTGGTCGTACAACCCTGGATACATTATGCTGACAATGTTGAAGGAAATCTAGTCATTTCGTTCTGTTTATCTCAAGGATCTATGGGTGCAGACTCTGCAGAGGGAACATACAGTGTATACAGCTATACATTCATTGAATACATTATAATGAGATTCTCTTTACTAATAAATAATTGAATGTAAATATTCATCGATTAAACAGATTTGAACTAAAAAATGTACAATATGTAACACAACCTGCTCCAAAGTCAACCGAATCATTTAACAATAAATAAATAAATATGACTATGGGTTTCGATACCTCTTCATATGAATTCATATATAATTGCGCTCCCATCCCATCCCATCCCTGGTGCAATAATACCGTTTCTAATCCGGCAAATATGGTTCAAATGAAAAAATCGATTACAGTATTGAATGAAAATCTATTGATCAGTCAATGGGTTTTATACTTCTATTCCTATTTAATATTATATTCACAAACAGAGTCTTCTTTTATAAATGATTTTAAAAATGTATCAAATCCTCGGATATATATCAATAGAAAAGTGAATCAAATATTGTATTTTACTTTCAAAATAAAGTTTGGCTTTGGATTCATATATACAAACATTGCATATTAAGCACATCATTATTATTAAGGATAACAACGTATTATACGATTCCCTGGTCATTTTGATGCTTACATTTATCCTTTCTCTCAACTATACAACTCAATCAGATATTATAATATTCAATATTACAGAAAGTTTCAAAAAACCAATTAATTTATTCAATAATTTCATTGATATTTAGAAAACAAAATTATTTAAACAGAATATATGAACAAATGATTGATAAATAAATTGCTAATTGAGTTAATAAGACAACAATTTTTCTCTTCTGATAACGACTGCGAAGACAATAGTGACGATAGAAATGGAAGCGCAGACAATGATAGGCAGATTGGCGTCATATTTGGTGCCGAAAATCAGCACTAAAGTACCGGTGATTACGACTATTGTGGTCATCATTATAGTGAATGTGTTGACCATAAAGAAGCTGTCGTTGCAAATGCCTGTCAGACCAATCACTGCCAGAGCTATGGCCAGAATGCCAGCGATTGCCGCACGGATTATATAGTTAGGGATCTCTCCCTTCGGTCCTATTCATAGCAAACAACAGATTGTTTGAAATCATTATTTTTATAAATATATTCATTTATAATATTATAATATTTTATATTAATGTCAAATAATTCTTTGTTTTAATTCACAATATTTAATCATTTAATTAAAATTCAGACAAAATATAATATTCTGTTATATAGTTTGGATAGAGAATACCTGTGCCTTCGAATTGGATGACATCGATGCCAAAAAAGGATTTCTTTTTGGGCACAGGTTCTGGTATCCTGTCTTCGCCCAGAATTGCTGTCCAAACACTTCGGGTGAAAGTAAGCGATATATTGAAGAACTGACTGCCGGCTAATATGAACAGTATTATGACTACTGTTTTAATTAACTTGAATTTAACACTTCTATTACGGCTCAAACACCACATATTCCTAAGCACTTACTCGTAATCAGACTTTCAGTACTTAATAACTGTTTGTTTGTCTTCTTTGCATTAATTGCTCGAAAATATTTTGCTTTCGTTTACTTTTTTCAATATTACACTCCTCTGTCGTATCAAAAGCGACAAATGAAAGCATTGAATGACTACTTCAACAAAACTATCTCTTCATCTCATTCTTACTCTTCTGACGCTATTTTTAGGCATACATTCATCGCTTACTCCAGACTTAAAATAACTTTTTTTTTCTGTAAATCCGTATGTTTTTTGTTAGACTGCAATCAATTTTAATGATTCGCTTTTTACTGATATTTATACAGTGTATGTATGTCTCAGTCAATAAAACTTACGATTGATTTGTGCTGAATATTATGTTAAGATTTCAAGCATAATATAAAGATGAACAAGCTAATAAAAAGTGTAAGTTGTTTATAAAATACTTTATTCATTGTGCAAATATTGATTCAAAAATTGCATCTTATTCTGAAAGATGAGAAATCAATGCTTTGTTTCATATAAATTGTGAACTATTTTATAATACAATAACAGTTAATATCAATAATAATCAGTGAATTGCTATTAAAGCTCGCGATCAGAGGTTATGGTTAGGAAGTAATTGAAAAATTATGTAGAGATTTGTGACAAATTGTATGCCTGGATATAAAATATTTAGTTCACATATTTAGCCTGGCTCTTCGGGTAATATACTTAATTGACAATAACAACTTGATTAGATTGATAAGAATAAATTTAATAAATATGGATATGTGGTCAACTTTAATAATATTCTTCATTGTTGTATCATGTGATCAGGGTGATAAATTCAAACACAAAAAATTAATAACAATGACCTAAATATAATTCAGTTGATCATTAAAATGAAGTCAATCTGGTCTCTATTATTAAGTGATCATGGCAAAATGCATCTGATCATAATTAATACTATGATATTTATCAGAGATAAACAATGGACTTGACGACAAGGGGGGGTTAGCAAAAATTTGGGGCAAAAGGAGTACAAGGAATCAATTTTTTATCTAAAAATTGTCCCCATTTTCGAGTTTTCGCCACAAAATCATCAAAAAACAGAGGTGTGGTCAGCCAGCCAAAATCCTAGTACCCCCTCGACCCCTCCATTGCCTATTTCTGATATTTATAAATTGAATTTAAATAGAGATTTCGGCAAAAGTATATGCTTTTAGTAAACGTCATAAAAGGCTGATTCGGTTGAATAGTATCACTGATTATTATAATGTGTTTTACAAATGGTTGCGATTATTAGAATATAATTTACAAATTGCTTATTATTAGTATTTATTAACAAATAGTAAGAATTGTGCAAAACTTTCACAATTGGAATGTCATTTAATATGATTTCTCATATATTTTGTGTTCATTTAAGCAAAAATGCATATCATATGAACAGTGGAGTCATTTGTGTGATCTTTAATGTGAATTAATTACAAGAATTCGTATTAATTCTTATATAATATAATAATTTAGTAAATAATAAAATTTATAGTAAAATATAACTTAATTTTAGTAACGAATCGATTGATAACAAAAGTCAATATTAATTATACGAATTGAAAATAAATCCGAAAACTTTAGAGAAAAACCTTTCGATACTTAAAAACTAAACAAACAATTAATTTATTTCAAATATTAGTTTTCAAACGAAATCTTTTGTTATTTTCACAACATTTTTGTCACTCATTCTATACATTAGATTAAATTTTAGACATCATATCCGTAGTACTGATTCAAACTGAGCTTCCTTTCTAACAATCATATTTCATATTACCAGAGATGTGGAAATTCGGTGATAAAATTAGACACATGTTTTGGCACATTACTATAACCAGGTATGTTTAATAGATTAATTTCCTACATTAGTCCTCTAGGGTCCTACCTATAATAATACATATCTTCCACATCCCTGTTATATGCCTTTTTCATGAATTAATTGCAGAAAAGACATTAACCAAATTCCAGCCATTCTTTGAAATAAAATTTCATAAAATAAAGAATAATAACAATAATTTTGAAATTTTTTTGAATATTAATATTTAGAAATATGTGATTTGTTCGGTAACTAACTTCAAAAATGTCCTCGTCTAGTTTGCTATGAAATGACCTGTTTGTTTTCATATGTCTGCTCATATTGGTGTCTCATTTTTGTCCATATTTTTACCCGAAGTATAAGTTAAGTCAGAAATCAAGCAGAACTGTAACTTATTTTTGTTCCTCATCTTATTTAAACATTTAAAGAGTTGCAGACGATTTTCAGGCAGAGATTTTGGCTTAAGATAGTAATTGAATACTCCGTACGGTTTCTGAAATTATATTTAAATAATTCAAAGAATTAATTATAAGTTTTTTGAAAAAGAGTATTAAAACAGAGATGAAAATTGAATTTTACTGAAAAAGAAATTTAATTAATTTTTTTTTATCTGAATGAACACATTTTGATAAGAAAACGAAGATTTATAAAAAAAAATCAAAATTAAAGTATTTATATATACTTTTGAGGTTTTTATGTGTAAAATGTCTTGTTTTGTGTGCACTCTTCCACTGATAAAGATTTTTAATTAACTTTGATTTCAAACAATACTTGTATTTCAAAAACTTTATGCTATACGACATGACTGAGACTTCTTCTCCTTCTTAGGTGTGCTTGGATGAGGTGTTGTGCTGTTGGCCTCAACGCAGGCCTGTCTGGCCTTATGGCCATAGAAGCCACTGTCGTAGTAGAGCCGGACAGCTATGAAAGTGCATCTGTTTCTGGCGCCCACTCTATTAGAATTGAAACTCTCCTCAAATCCCGTTTGGTTTTTGGCAAATACTGACAGCGTTTCGCACGACAACAGTTGACACTTAGATCTGACGATTCAAATGATTCAAATCATAATTCAATTCATTTTTTTTATATAATTTATAATTTTGTGGAAAATATTTTTCTATTACTTGGAAGTCGAAGGTTCAGCGATTGGTGCTATTTCTGGAAATTCGCCCGAACCTGATCCAGAACCAGAATAACCGGAACCCGTTTCGGCACAATTAGTCTCTTTTTTGTCTATTTCTGAATTATACCAATCGCTGATCACTTTCTTGAGGTCCGCATAGTTTCGAGATTTGCATAAAAACATTTGTGAATACAGATAAATAGGAGGCAGTGGCGGAAGACATGCAGATCTGTCCACATCCTCGGGTACATCGAATGGTCGGGTGTATGCGATACGAAATACGCGGACAAAGTCTCCCGCGTGGTCTGTCTGTGTCAGCAGTCGGGTGTCCAGAGTTGTCACTGAAATACAATCAGAAAAATAAATATATATTCAATGAAATATAGTTAAAATCCAAGTTCATAGCAACCCGGCTCAATCGATTCAGTTTTTAACTTTACATAAGAGCCGCCAAAATATTTCCTAAACATTGAACTAAAAATAGAACTAACAAGCTTAATATTAAAATAACTGAAAAACACAAAACAGAGTTATTCATAGAAATGAAAAATAATTGTTTCGAAGAATTAACTAAACGTCAAATTCTTTCAAAATTTTATAACAAAAGCCTTTTTGAATGAAAATTATGTAATATATTCTTATTGTTAGATATGAGAGATTAAACTGAATTATAATATAGTTTCGAAATATATCTTCATTTTTGAGCTCAAATTTAATTTAAAAGATTTTGTTTCATAACATAATAAGCTTATAGATTAGATATTAAAACTAACCAGTCAAGTTTTTCATTTTATAGTGCAATGTCTTTACATGTCTGCCAATATTTTCTTCTCTAATATACTCTAAAGTCTAATATTTAATTAGCTTTGACTGAATTTGAAAGTTTTTACTTTAATTAAATCTGTGGGAAATTAAATTTATTTTTCATTATTTTGAATATTTTTCTGACAAAATCAATGCAAAACACGATTTTTTAATTAAAATTTTTTCCGACTTTAAGCTCAAAATAATCCAATTTTAGAAGTTTTTTAAATTAATATTTTATATCATTTTATGTAATTTTATTATTTTCTCAGTTTTCAGAAATGACTTTTTTGAAACACATTTTTATTCAATTAAATTAAATTAATTTTCTCTTTTAATCCGAACCCAATTTAAATTACAGCTAATTTCGGCTTTGAATTGAAACAAAACTCAATAATAATATTGAATAAACTGATTGAAGACTCACTTGATTTTAGTTTGAAGTCAATAGACTGTGAGTTTCGGAAATTAATCTCCGGGTTCTCCGATAGCCAGCGCGAGGCCCTCATTATCACATTGTCGAAGGTTTCAAACTCTGGTCTTGAAAATAGACTTCCGCCCGATAAGTGGACTGGCACAAAGTCGGCGATTCCTATTTCCTCTTCAGACGACGGACCCTCTTCGTAGTAGATCCGCACTATAGTCACTGTCTTGTCTGAAGAGCCCGGAAGTGTTGCCTGAATTGCAATTGCATTTCAATATGAGATCTATATTTTTATCGCTATAATACCTTAGTGTACCCTGTACACTACAGTACAGGTCGATTTTATGTTAGGCCTGATTTTATTCTCGAATCGTAGAAGATCTACAGGGTGCTAAAATTTACAATAACTACATTGTGTAGTCATTTGTGGAAAATCTATTAGGATCGAGGAATGGCGCATAATTCAAACGTGACCTGACATAAAATCCTTAGTCTATATACTCGTAATCATTATATAAACTCATAAAAAGTTTTTAAATTAAAAATAACATAAACTTAATTAATAATAAAAATAAAAAATAATTTTCATTTTCTTCAGAACACTTATTTGCATTGAAATGCAAATACTTTAACGGTTTCAATGAAGTCTATGAATAAAGAATACACTAAAGAATAATTTGCTTTTACTGTAGAATATTCTTCTCTATACAAAACTGCACACAAAAGAGTAGAGACCGGATAGTAGTCCTCATTAAATGTTATTTTGGTTATACAACATATACAGAGATGAGGAGTTGTGCCCAAATAATCACCCTTTTTGGTGGGCTTCGCACAGCAAATATAACGAGGCAGACACTACTGTAGTGAATGTGCCATTTATGAGCCAGTCCCCATTTCAGCACTATTGCATTAACTGCAACTCTAGAGTATATACAAACCTAATAGACTTAATGAATGAGAAGAGGTTTGTGACTATTCATCAAAAAATTAATGACTTATTTGATTGCCTTTGAATTTCTTATAGCAATAGAATATTATTATTATTATTAGTAATATCTGCAAAAATTAGATGATTTCCGGTTATCCTATAGACCCTACGCTCTATTTATACTTCTTGTACTTCATTTATTTGAGTGATGGCCAAGGTGGGTTAGCACGTCTAAGCTTTGTTCAAACAGATCATAAAAAATCATCCTGACTATTCTTACACTTCTCTATATTCCCCAATTCAGAGGCTTTTATCAAAATGAAAAAATATAGAATTCTTAGATTAAATTGCAATTAAATAAAAGAGCTTGATCATCTACACATTAATTTCAATGATCTCCGATTCTTCGTATAAGAAATTCTAGAATCAAAAATATTTGTGCTTTTCATTAGAAGTCGCAAAATAACTGAAAGACTTTTATTATTCTAATGAGACGAATGACAGACTGAAAAGTCTATTACAGATAATAAGGGCTCCGTTCAGGTCCAACACAACTCCGAAATACAAATCCTTTTAATTAACTTTTTTTTTTGTCTATTTGTCTAAGGTTTCAATTGGTCTCTCTCTCTCTCTCTCTCTCTCTCTCTCTCTCTCTCTCTCTCAAACATTTCACATTCAGAAAGACATAAACAGAATACAGAAAAAGTATAAATGCTTTCAATTTAATTGATATAACATTTGATTATTTGGTAAATAAATTTGAGTAAAGAAAGGAATTCCTGTAAAATACACACAAAAATAAATGAATGAATAAATAAATTAGTAATATTTCTAACATAAAAACAAGACAACAAGCATAAAAGTAACCTACACACAAATATGCATAATTCTGTTATCAGTAACATTTTTTCGTCTGTATGTAATTTTTGATATTCTTTGTCTGAGTGTTAGAATAAATAGCATAAAAAACAACTATAACTATAAGCAGAGCTTAATTTATTATTTATACTCTAATTAATTATTTCAGTTTTCAACCACTCATTCATTCATTCAGTTTTAATGCATTCAAATGTGTTTTTTCTAATGTAATTCACAGTATATTTATTGATTAAAATAAGCAAAATATTTCACAAATTCGTTGAAGGCTTTCATTGAAATTGAAATTAATTTCATTTTAGTTTACACTTTCAATAGAGACTAAGCAATAAAAATAATACAATTCTTACCAGAATTTTCTTCAACAGTAGTATTGGGTTTAGAGTAGTAGTAGAGATGAATCAAAAGTCACGACTGATTGTAAAAATTGTTGTTGTATTCGACAGTGAATGCAAAAACATATATAGTATGAGAGTATGAGTGGAGAGTAGAATATATATATATATTCTCTAACTGTACTGTAAGAGTGAATGTGAGTCTGTTTTTGCAGAGAAAACGCTGAAAATGTTGGCCAGAATTCGATTTTTTAATACAAACCGTTCTCTCTTATAGGCATTTGTTGGGCGAATTGCAGTCTCATCTCATAGCGAGAGCAGATTATTCTGGCCTTCGCATGCGTACATACTCGCCCTACTACTTGTGTGCCTACTTGTGCCCTACAGTCGAACACATTTCACATTGCAATTGATTAAACAAATATAAATTTATTCTTTATATAAATATAAATAAATTCTTTTTTCGATGAATTCAATGAAAAAAGAATTAATATTTAAATAAAATATTTTTCATATTCTTTACTCTTTTTTATTGTTATGTTTTTTGTGTTCAGATTCTGTTAAAAAATGTTTTTCTTTGCATAACAGATACAAATGTTAAAAGTTTTTTGCAATTTTTTTTATATTGAAATTCATATTTCTGTCTAATATTATGCAAACATCCAAACAATACATTAGAATCGGAAGATTTGAAAACTTTTTTCCGATTCAATACATCACACAAATCATTCGATGCGTTTCCGAAACCAATAATTGAAAAGCAGATAAAATTGATTTTTTACGACTAATTATATATTTTTTCACTTATCGTCAATTAGTTAGAGTGAAAAATCCATACATCAAATGGTTAGACAATTATTCTGTACTACGATTACACTGTAATTATTTAATTAAAAGCCAAGCTCTCTGTGTATTCGTATGTTTTTTTCTGCAAAAATATTTTAATTAAAATAATATTTATAATAACAAAACTTTTTTTTCGGTAATGTATATGAATTGAATGACATGCAAAACAAATAGATTTTTTTGTTGATTTTCTTTTGACAGCATTAATAAGGTTTCGATCAAATATTTGATTTCAAAGCAAAAGTGATGTCATATATAATTTTGATGACTTAACTCATATTGAATTTTATTTACAGAATTTCTATATTTAGCTAAAATTCTTTTTGATCGTCTCATTCATCAGAATTTTTATAATAAAAGGCAATATATTGTGAAAGACGAACAAAACTATTCATTCAAACGGAATCTAACATTAAAGCGAATAAAATTTGGAAATTTGATAATCAAATGATAAAGTCGTGTCAACAGAATATTTTGAAAGGATTCCGAACATAAATTCAAAGACAAAATAACACTTTGAGCTGATTTAAAGCGAAAAAGAATAATAGTTTTGATACAAGTTATGCCTGACTTGGCTTAGCATTGACTGTATGTATGAATAATAAGAATTTGCGAAAAATACCAGTCATTATGAGTTTGGAGAGAAATAATGAATTATAGAAAATAATTATATGAAACAGACGTTTGCTTTTTGCTTCTGAACGGAAACAATGAATGTCTTCAATCATTATCTCTCTGTTTATATCTTATGGCAAATAATAAAGGCTTTGGAAAGAAATATCATATATTATTAGATATTAAGTAAGCATTTCTTGCAATCTATGAATACAAAGATTATTTTTGACATTAATTTGAATTCTATGCAAAAATTGCTTTTTATTAAGTATTTTGTTTGTCATTTGATTTTATTTATTATAAGTTATGAAAATCATAAAATAAAAGGTAGAGTTCACTCGTTTTTCTGTTATATACTATACTATACTATATTTTTGTTCGCTATTATAATGAAATATTATTCATGAAAATAATTGCTATAAAAATAATTATTCTAATGGTTTGATATCTTTTTTAGCAAAATTGTATTGATTTAGAGGTAAAGAAATGAAGGCATAAAAACACAGTTTAAATCCAATTATAACATTGAAAATGCTATGCAATTAAATGAAACGTTAGCTTCAATTAGATTAGAATTGGGACCAGAGATGTGCAGTGAAAATCGCATTGACTATACAGGGTATGTTGTCATCAAATTCATCCTGGCAAACTTTCATTTCAAGTCTTTTGCTTATTGAAGAAAAGTCAGCCAGATGTCTTTACTAGCACTGATTCAGTCAGCTTGAAGCATTTGAACCGAATATTATCTAGGCAGGAATAAGTTGATAATATCCAATGTCTTGTTGGATATGGTTTTCACTGTTCATCTCTGGCTTTAAGTAAAAGTATTCAAAAATATTGCATAAAATTAATTGGAATTAAAAATGCAAATGTTCTGACTGTATGTGTGCTTACATTAGACAAACTCTTTACCCATTTTGTTGAATACGAGAGGTTTTGTTGAAATTAAATTAGATTTCAGTTCGGATTAAATGTTAATTTTTATTCAGAGATTTTTATGTTCCTTTGTTTTGACAGCTCCTTCAAAAGTAAGTATACCTTGAGCATTTAATTCTTTCATAAATATATTGTACTTGGACTTAAGCCACCGAATAATAAGTGCCAGGATAAATTATCTTATTTCAAATTCAGCTGCATTTGGATAGTCATAAAAGTCAAGTAACTTATGAATCGAAGCACGACTTAACCTGCTTAATTGATCATCAAAAACTAAATTGAGCCTATCACATGTCATTCCATTATCTTATCTGTCTTCATATATTGAATAACCTTGAACGTGTTTTTATCTGTATTTGATGTTGAAAATGGATATGAATGGCTCAGACAAATGGATATAAGCATGACTGTGCGATAATAATGATCCAGCTACAATTATACTGCAAAGTCAGTTGCATTCAAATTGCATGAAATATTTAGGAATATTTAAGCAGATCTTGTAAGCCATTTAACAGAGAGAGGGAGGCATTGAATAGGATTCGGGACTGAAAGCACATTCACATTATCCTTAATTAAAACTATATTCTCGAGAGTTTCCAAATTATATACTTAGTTGAGACAAGAATTGTTATAAACAGATAGTTTTGCTCCGAAAACAGCATTAATTCTATGAATTGATTTTGAATTAGTTTAAGCACACCATTAGTGTAACAGTGAATAAGATATATAAACACGAATTTGTTACTAAACTCTGGAATTATATCTTAACAAATGATTTTCATTGCGATTCTGGAAAGAGATTAAGAATTTAATTGAAGTTATTGTTGGCTTAAGAGTAGTATAAACTGTTTGGTCGACAATAACTTATGATTAATAAGAATATAATTTTCATTATTATAAGACGTTACGAATGTGTGAATAGCGATTGCAAACTCTGCTTGTTCAGAAGGTAAAGGTCAAAGGTTAAATAGAGATTTTTCTCGTCTAAATTCAGACTAATGTCTTGTGCGCCAGAACTGAATGTATTTAATATTCTTATAAATATTATAATTTCAAACCAAAGAACCAGAGCTTAACTATGGTCAGTATCAATTACATTGATAATTCACTGATCTATCCTGACCCTTTCACAATCTCTAATGCAGAAAGTTTTAAAATATCATTGAATAGGAATTTAATTAAAAATTTCGTATTATATAAGAATCGATTAAATTGTTTAACTGTTTAATTACTGGCTTTGAGTTCTTCTTAGGAAAAGGTTAAGCTCTTTAGGCACTGGTAGGCATACATTAGCAATGCTGTACTGATTATGTTAGCTCAGCATAAATTGAACCTGGCATTTATTCGTTTGTTAGTCAACAGATTCCATTAATTGGAATAATTTTGGATTTGAATTGAAGTTTACTTTATTCAGAAAGCATTTTAATCAGAATATTAATAATAACTTCGTTCCAACTCATTAAACATTCCATAGTTTTCTAATCCAGGCCATCCATAACACATATCTTAAATAGCATTTAATATGAAATGATCTAGATCAGTCTCAGCACACTTATAATTTGATAAGTAATGGTTAGAAATATTTGGAAAATAATTGTTTAATTATTTTTATTAAAAAATTTTAAATCAAAACAGATTTCATCTATGAATGACATTTAGCTTTTGAGTCAAATTAATTAAAATTTATTAACAAATTGTTCTTTAAGTCTAATGTATTACTAAATTAAAACAGAATAATGTCTGTAATAAACAGTAAAGAACTTTAAATTTGCATTTTAGCCAAATTTTTTTTATTATTACTGTATTATATCTGATTGCAAAACAGAAACAGTATTTCAGAAGAATTTTCGGATTTATATAAAATGTCAAATGATTTACAATTTTAATTATAACTTATTCTCTGTATTCTCAGCTTTAATTCCATTCTTATTATTCTTAATAATCGTATTCTTATTAATATTATTATTATTATTATTATTCCTTATTCTTTATGCAAAACTAAGTGCAAACATAGAAAAATCGATTTCATCTGAATATATAGAATATATTTCATTTGAATCATATTTATTCAGAATATTTCTCATTCAAAGTATAGTAGAATTTAATAAAAACGAAATTTATATAAAACAAACAGAATTTAACTCCGCTTTCTATTCATTGCAATAGAATATTGATTTTAATTAATAATAATAATTAAACAAAATTATAGTTCAATAAAATTTAATGATTTCTCTAAAAATATCGATTAATTTATTGTAAAAAAAGTTTATTATTCCTATAAATTCAATATTCAATAGAAAGATAAGAATTTGTTATCATTTTAAAGAATATTTTTGTGAAATATGATAAAAATCATAAATATTTGTTATATTTTTCAAGAATTGTATCAAAAAGTGAAAGAATAATATCTCACCGAAAGAATCGTCAGTTTAAGTAAGTTTTTATTTAAATATATTTATAATCAGAATATTATAAATAAAATTATAATTTAATAGCTATAAAACTGACCTCTTTTTTTGGTATTCACTCCATTCGCTTGATTATCCGGATCTTTATTCAATTTGTTCCCATTGATCGTTGAATTATTATTCGGAACACTTTTATTATTATCAGTCGTACTGGCAGTACATCCCATAATAAGTCAGTTAATATTCAGTTCAGAATTTTAATGTCAAAACTTTTCAAACGCTTTTCTATTCACAGAATCGGTTCATTCATTCCCAGAATATACAAAAACACAACACATTTAAAGTCTAATCTAATACTATTCAGAATTTTAAATAAGAGTTTTTAATTACTTATTCAACACTTAAGAAGTTTTTTTTAATTATATTCAATCGAAAGAATAAAACAAAAAACAAAACTTTAACTAAAACTGAAAGTTAACTAAAACGAAAAAATTAGGTCAAACTCTCGAATGCTTTTTATTATATATTTTTCATATAATTTCTCTTAAATATCATAACATTGAGAAATAGTTTTTCATACATAATATGTATTAGAAATCATTAACAAAAAGCGAGTAATTCTTTGATGGCTTCTGAATGAGAGAAAACAGTTTAGTGAACAGTGAGAGAGAAAAATAGCAATTTATGCAAATGGTCTGAAATGGTCTTCACTTATAATGTATTATTTCATTATAAAAATCTGAATCAATATTATATACGTCGTCTGCATTCAGTGTCAGAGTCGGTATTGTTTTATTTTCTTAAGAATATTCTTTGCGTTTATATATCGTTCGATACATATTGAGTGCATTTTATAATTTAAAATGAAATTAAATTATATATAAAATACTGAGAAAAAAGATAGCAATAGGAGGCGTAACTAAATTTTTAAAATATGACATTGATACATGCATGCATGCAAATTCATCTTTGTCTGGGAATTGTTATTCATTCTATAGTCCCTGAGCTCTGTGTACAGAATGTATAGAATATTCTGCTATTTTGGATACAGTTTTATACCTGAAAAATGTGCGATATTTTGACATTAAATGACATAAACTGTATCACAAATATGCAAACTATGAGCTCATGAGTGGAATATTCTGTATGTTTCCAAGCGATAGCTAAATACACTTAGCATTAGACTCTTGTGCAATCGGACTCTTGTGCAACCGGACGCACACAAGGGCACAGTTATGCAAAAAATAATATATTAAATGAAATAATTCAAACAAAAAAATTATATTTTTGTATATAGAAAATACAATTCATTATATTTAGAGTTTTTATTATCGGTTATAAATTATAATACATTCGATGCAAGCATTTAATGAGAATTTCTTTTTTCCATTTTCTTCTGAAACGAATTTATTGCCAGAATTTTTCGCCTGAATTGCAATCTAATGGAAGGAATGATTCTTTTATTGGTTTTTCTGCACAAAGAATTGAAGAGATATTCTATATATTTCTCTATATTTCTCACTCACTTTAATGACAACTCAGATACAAAATATAAAAAGTTTTTTTTTATGACAAGACATATAATATGGAAAATATTATTTTTCCATTTTATTCGATTATTTTTCTTAATCCGATTCAAAGCCAATGTTTTTTATATTCTTTGTGTTCGTAAATGTCTTGAATTAAATCTCTTTTGTGTAGAAAAGCAATTATAATCAGAAGAAGACAACAAATCGTTGTCAGAGTTATGAGTACTGGAAAGGCGAACAGTTTCGGATCCAAATAGAGTTTTTGTACCCAATCGTCTGTGTTATTGGCCGGGTAGGGAATCATTATGATCCGGGAGTCAGGTATTAAATCATCCCATGTCTGATACCTGATCTTCATTCGGCCCGAAGGTATAGAAATTGTGAGGTTTTCCACAAAATTCGGTGTCTCTCCCAAACCGAACAAAACAAACGGCGCTTGTAGTGCAAAGTGTGCCGTCTGTGACATCTGACCGGCACAGCTAACTGTGTCGCCTCCACTGGGACTGAAGCACAGGTATGGGCCAATCAGTGGCGAGTTTATGTGCGGACAGTCTGAATAACAGATACCACTCGAGACCATCACTTTGAGAAAATTGGATGACCAGGTCCTCTGGCTCTGGATATAGGCGTCCAAATAGATTGTGTTATTCGAGTCGTGGCTTCCGATCACAATATCAAGTTTCCCGTCTTCGTCGAAGTCAAATATCGAGGCCATATGTATGCTATTTCGGCCACCGGTGCGATCGGACAGTAGTATATCATCGCTTGTCCACCGAATCACATATTTTCGGCGAAATTTATTGCTATGCGTATAACGGCTTTCGAGATAAACGGCTCGAGTTTTGGTTGAGTTCTGTTCCCTCATAACAGTGACAAAGTCTGGATATCCATCGGAGTTCATATCACCGGCTCTTAAAGTGACGAAAAAGTCTAAATAATTGAATGCTTTTGTTTGAGTGAACGTTAGGTTCGTTTGCTCTACAAATGATTGGTCACTCAAATCCAATAATTCAATCCATTCATAGCCAGTCTTATTGAAGAAAAGACCCAAAATCTGTGGTTCTTTGCATTGATTTATACCACTTCTGCAAACGGGTATTATGTGGTCAATGACTCCATTGAAGTTGATGTCCACAAACGTCGATTGACCCCAAAATTTGTATATTTTTTTGTTCGGATAATTTATAGTTAGATTATTTTGAGCTCTAAATCCTCTTTTGTTAAACCAATACTCAATATATTCGGTTCCACTGATGTATATGTCGGGCGAGAAGTCTTTGGGTCGACTCAAGTCTATGAATGCATTAGAATTCGGATAATTCATGCTTTGGTTTGTATGAAAACTTTGAAGACAGGTCGGTCTAAAATTCACCCACAACTCCTTAGAACAGTTATCTCTTTGGACAATAAAATCTGTGATCATATCTCCGTTGAAGTCTTCAATCAAATGGCAAACGAGTTATAACTTATAAACAATGTATTAATTATTTCTATACAAACCTAAAACTAATGGCAAACTTGTGATGTCTTCGGCTAATGGAACCGTTGTATTGCACTCGAGTTCTCTCCGATTACCCAAAGCAAACCATAATTTGAATTTTTTAGCTTTGAATTTAGATTTTGTCGCAAATATATTCTGAGTCACAATCAATAGGTCGACGAAAGTATTGCCCGTAAAGTCTGCGGTAATCACTCCAACAATTCTTTCACCTGAAGTGTTAGCAAATTGGCACTTAATGTCTGGCCATTTCCTCAGATAAGGCTCACTTTCGTAACCTCTGGCCAATTCAACTGCTCGACCTCTATCTGTGATCAAGAACATATCTGTAGTCCTATCGATATTGAAGTCATTGAAAGCCGCAATCAATCCATTAATGTCATCAAAAGTCACTCTTTTAGTGAATAATGTTTCGCCAAAACTATTCCACAGCAAGAATATGACACAAATGAACATCAAATAAAAATTCATATTTTCTAATAAAACAAATACTTTTGTAAAAGAATTTTCGATACATTAATAGAAAGTGAAAATTGAATTTTATTTCACAAATTAATAAATGTCTTAATAAACATATGAATTCAAAGATTTAATTAAATGTTAATAAATATTAATAAATGTTTTACAAAAATTTTGTATATTTTTTCTCTAATTTTAATATTCACTGAATTTTAATACGTTTTTCAGATTGAGATTCAAAAGATAATTAAATTCTGATTAATATTTGTTTAATAATTAATGAAATTATTTATGCAATGAATCAAAAATTGATAATTAGTTTTTAAATAAGAAAATATTGTTTGATTAGCAAAAAATTATTGCATTTTTGCATTAATTACACTAAACGTATCGAAAAAATTCTGTAACTCTTTATCAGAAAATTTTTATTACAACTAATATTACAACAACTCATAAATTAATGATAAAAATGAAGTTAAATAACGAATAAGGTATTGGAAAAGGCAAACAGTTTTATGTCAAGAGAGGGATTGTTATTAGAGATGAGATAAAAAAAATATAATATAATATTTAGAAATTATTTCATGTAGTTATGAGATCATAATTTTTAAAACAAACAAGAATCTATGCTAATGGCTATAATGGGACTTAAAATCTTTGATTGCCATTCACTGAAGAGTGGATCCAATGTTAGATTCGAGACATTCTTGCAATGGGTTCAAAGTTTTGTTTATATAATTATAGAAAACTGCAATTTATAGCCCCGAACAGAATGTGCGAAACAATTGATAATTATATAAACAAAACTTTGAAACCTATTGCAAGAAATGTCTCGAATCTAACACTGGATTCACTGTTCAGTGAATGGCATTCATTGATCAAAGATAGCAAACATTCGGCGCATTCTGACTGTTCTGTCAATTAATTAGCTTGCTAAACTTCTAGAAAACGTTCGCTCAAAGTACAGGTCAATTTTAAGCTGTCAAATAAGAATACGTTTTTTTTTGTTTATTTGAAAAATAATATAATCTATACATTACTTCTCGTTATATGCAATCGACGTTCAGTTATATATTGTTTTAAACATTTATCGAATAAACAAATGAATTAAATGCAGACAAAAATGGAAAAAAATAATCAAAAATTCATTAATTATAAAAAAAATAACTAATAATACAAAAATAAAAATATAATTACATTTAGAAAAACAATATTAAATCAAATTCTAATTAAGAATAACATAAAATAAAAGCCAATAATAATGAAAATTATTGGATATTTATTATAACCTACAATAAGTGTTGAATAAAACTATTGATTATAACTATAATACTTGTAATTAAAGCAAAATTAATCAATAAAATCAAAACTCAATTCAATGTCAACACTATTCAAGAAAATTACAGAAAATAATGAAAATTAATAAAACAAATAAAGATTTTTTTGACACAATTTCTACAAAAATGATCCCAAAATTCAATTTTCTTCGTTTGTCTCAACAATTGTCTCATTTTTTGGGCAAATTTATAACAACCAGAACTGATGTGTAGAACTGCCACAACTCATGTGCAATACTACTGTCCTCCTGGAGCTCTTCCGACAGTTGCAACTGTTTCTGGCGTGTAATCGATGGCCAGTAGTTGTGTCCGTACTCTCCCTGACCGAAGACACCCATCAGTTTGACGTTTGGAAACACTTTACGGAACAGATTTGCCTCAACATTGGAGGACTGGTAGCCCTCTGTGTGCAGACCTCTTCCGGTGCAGATGAACAGAAAGCCAATGGTTTCACAAGTTTTAAGGTTTGGATCAAAATTCAAATTTCTTCTGAATTCACGGAATTTGCGTTCAGTTGACTCTTCTGTCTGTGTTTTGATCACTAAACTACAGGCGCGGACATTGACTCCACTGAATGCCAGGCCATAGAAATCTCTGCTCTTTTTGCGGGTTTGGCTCAAATTGTTGGCGAAGTAATTGATTTCATCGGTTATAATACCGCCGATCGCTATCTTATTCTCGTATTTGGTCTTCAGATTGTTTATGCTATTGAACTCTTTGAACAGATGGGTTCGGGCCTCAGCACAGGTAGTCGTCAACACAATCAGACACTTCAAGTCGTTCCTTGAGTTGAGTTTTTCCAAAGCAATCAGATTTCTGTCGTCGAAGACATCGATCTCGACGTTCGGGTACTTCGGGAACATTACCAGTGATATACCGGCGCAGTTGCCGACGTGTGCCTGCGCTTCGATCGGCTCTACTGATGGTAGCGCCGGCGCTGCCTGATTGCCACTGGCCTGTGCCGTATCCACCGGACCATTAGAGGCCATGTGTTGGCTCGGATGCATAACTGAGCCGATAAGTCCGGCCGATGAGACAACGTTAAGGAACTTGGTTTCAGAGGACAGGTATTGTCTCAAAGCGTTCCATTGCATCAACTTTTCCGGTCGGCGCGAATGCGGACAGAAGTTACCGAAGAAAGTGATTACGAGTTTCGGCCAAATATTCAAATCATTCCTCAATTTGTCGATTAATTTGGTTTCGATTCGTTCGAAGCAATCGCTGACAAACGGGTAGTCCTTGTCGTCCGACAGATGTGTCTCTCGATTGCGGTTATTGTGGTTCGAGTTGTGGTGTCTTCCGATTCGGTACAACTCGAACACGTGTTCGACTTGTGTTCGGCTTTCGATCACTTTCTTCGAAATCCGATTCCATAAGTGGTTAACCGAAACACAACTCCGGATCAGCTCTTTGAGTGTCAGCGCAGACAAGATCTTCTTTAGAATCAATTCGTTGCCAAAGATCTGTTCGCTTAAGTCGTCCCTAAAGTCGAAAACAGACAATGAGTTTAAAGTCGAAAACAGACAATGAGTTTAAAGTCGAAAACAGACAATGAGTTTAAAGTCGAAAACAGACAATAAGTTTAAATACATTTCTTACATATGTTTTGCAATGTTTTTGAATAAAAATTTAATTAAAAGTCAATTATTTTTAATTAATTTTTTATCAAAATATTTTCGTTTTTGTTATCCTTTTATTAAATGATTTTGTTTTTCATTTATTTATTGTCTTTTTGTTTGATTAATGAAATCCAAAATAAACAAACATTGCATTCAGTTTAGACCATATGTAGTGTTGACTCGACTCAAGTGAAGGCTGTATTGCATCTAAAGAATGACAATATTGTTGTTATGATTACTTAACATACGTATAGAAAAGTTATAATCAAATGCTCTTTTCAGACGATTATAACTGTTTGTTGGGAACAAACTTAAGCTCTGTCTTAGACTTTGACGCAATTTCCACAATAAAAATCAATACAATATTTAATGATTAAAATATATGCGCTGTCAGTATCTGTCGGATAATATCCATACTAATAGAAAAGTTTTGTGTCCGGGTCGTTTCAGGAAATGGTATTCAATGTTATTCAGGGTAAACTCATTGATTGAAAGATTATTATATGTTTCGTTTAAACGAATTAATAGAGTTAGCATTTATAGCAACAATACTAGTCTCGAGAGCGGTTCCAACAATGAAAATGATCAGTGTCAGTTATAATCGGTTGAAAACTATCCATGAATTACACAAAACCTAAACACAAATCCATATTCTCTTACAAATTGTAACCGAATTCTGAATTTTAACTCGAATTCAAATTTCTTATATTTATTGAAATATTTCGTGAAATACAATTGAAAACAGACTTTCGACGCGAGACCAGAATTGTTGCAATAAATCCCAACTCTAAAGGGTTTATCAAAAGTCGGGTAAGTTTGTTGCAGCGCGCGGCTGCTTTTTAGAGCTCTGATTGGCTGAATACTCAATTTTTATTTAAAAATTTGAATATTGATTCGTTGAGCCAATCAGAGCTCTAAAAAGCAGCCGCGCGCTGCAACAAACTTACCCGACTTTTGATAAACCCTTTACTATAGTATATATGACTTTAATTCTAATTTTATTATAAATTACAGTTTAGCAAAAAAAGTTTTAGGCAAAAATTCTATATATAAGATTCAAGTAGAAGCATATCATATATGATAATTAATTTCATAACAAATTTCATTTATTAATTATATTTAAATTTTTATTATTTTGAATATTTAAAATTAACCTAGTTTAATTCACGAGTCAAACTATATTGTACTTGTGCATCTTCTAGATAATTTCAATGTACCTCCTTGTTTTTGCATCGCAACGTTGTCCTTTTGCACAAATTGCTTCAGGAGGTGGGCCAACCTTTCTGAAGGACATGGCACAATTTGCTCGTTTTCCTTTCATCATCAAGCACGAATTAAATTCATGAAAATTGTTATAAATATTTGCATTAATAATAATATTATAGAAATTAAAGTAATAATCATTTTATTCGTAGCAATGGTTTGCATTGTCCGTGCAAAGTGAAAATGTGATCCACATACTTGTGGTCAGATGTTCTATCGCTGACCAGAATAAATGTGAATATGAACAGCATGTTGTCTATTATGATCCTGATACAAAATTATGAAGATAATGCTCGAAGAAAATTGGTGAGGATCAATTTTATTTAATTTCAAAATGTTTTCATTTTGTTCATTCTTAGATAAAGGTCAAAATTGTGTGGAAACGACAGCTACAGTTGGGATGGCTAAAGCCTCTTGTGCACCTGGAACCATTTGTGATCAAAAGATACTTGTTTGCGTTAAAGTATAAAATGAATATAAAATTTTTAATTCAATAGAATTATTAAATCATCGAAATTATTGAATTAATTATCAAAAAAACCTAGTGGATTGATTCTCCAAAAATGAAAAGAATATTATAGTCTATATAACTTCAACATGAATTTTATTTCAAATTACAGTATAACAAATAATGCTATCAGGGTAAAATTTAAAATAATATTAATTAAACCGTCTAGATTTAGATAAATTAGAAAGAGCATATTCAAATGATAAACAAAATCTTGGTTCACCTAGCTTAATTTTCTACTCGAGTTATATTGAATTTGGTAATGTACTAGATAATCCAAAGACCAAAAATTTAATTTTTTTGTCTGACCTTCGTACAAATTTTATAATTATTTAAGAGATTTTTTCCATTAAATTAGAAAAGTTATTCTGGTAAATTTCAAATATAACTTGATGCATTAATTACAGTTTTGACCATTAAAATTTTATAAGCTTTCGCGGCATTTCCCTTGAACATTAAAAAATTAACAAAATTTAACTCTCTTTAGCAACGACTCCATAATAAATTTTCAATCATTTTAAATATAGCATCGAGTTTGATTTCAATGCTAATTACAGTTTGACATAACTTACAATAAGGGTTAAATTATAGTAATATTTATTTTACCTAGCCCAAGTTTAGATAATAGACAAGGATAATTATTATAAATTTAATTTATCATTCAATTTTCAATGGGCATGCTAACTTTTAATTCAATCTAAATTCCTCATTTTAAACAATAGGCTTAATTGCTCATTCTTGTTTTAGAATAGCAAAGCAGTTCTTTTGTACAAGCTGCTTTAGGAAGGGAGCCACCCCATAGCGGTACACTTTATCAGTTTTTGCTTCATATCATCGAAAATCAGAACGGAGTATGCCTCAGCTAAAATCACAGGGGGTATACCCCTCCTATACCCTCCATGGTCCTATACCCTATCCTTGTTAGATTATATTAATTATATTCTTGATTAGCATGTTAATTATTATATTCATTAAATGTACAGTGACATTTTTTTTATTAAAAAAATTTGATTAATGCTTAATTTGATTATTTTATTCCACTAACCTTGTACAATAATTTCATATAAAAATCTGTTCAATTTCTAGTCGAATTACAGTCTGATAAACAAACCAGGTGGTTAAAAATATCAGACAGACAAATTACATTGGCTAGATTTAGATGAAATTTTAATTTAATGAATCTATCAAATAATTTATCTTGGATCATATAGCTTGAATTTCTAATCGTACTATATTGAACTTGTATATTTACTGGAAAATTATATGGAAAAATTTTTTTTTTCAATACCTTGGCATAAATTTTATTACATACCTCATGAATATCCAATTAAATATAATCCTGTTACTGTGGAAAAGTTAAAATATACCTTTTAGTATTAATTACA